>JARVKI010000201.1:0-22879 GCA_036674765.1 Seiridium cupressi
TTATAAAAAATTAAATTATAAATTTAAAAATTAATATTAAATATTAAAATAAAAAATAATAAATAAATTATAATAATTTTAATTTTTAATTAATTATAATTTAAATTAAATATTAATTTTTTAATTTTTAATTATTTATAATAAAATTATATTTAAAATAAAAATTTATTAAAAGAATTTTAAAATTAAATTTATAAATTAAAAAATTATTATTAAATATTTTAAAATATTTATTATATAATATATAATTAATAAATTTTAAATTTTATTTATAATAATTATATATTTTAATAATAATAAATTTTATTTTATATTATAATTTAAATAAAATAAAATAAAATATTATTATATAATAAATTTAAATAATAATATATTATTAATTATTAAATTTAATTAAATTTTAATTATAATTATATTAATTTATTTTTTAAACGCGTTAATATTTATTTTTTATAAAAATATTTATTTTATTTAAATTATAATAAAAAGAATATTATAATAAAAGTTTATTTAACTTTATAAAATCGATTAAAAAAGGTAAAGAGTAATTTTTTAAAAAAAAAAAGAAAAAGGGGGGGGGGGTAATTATACGGCCTAAAATCTTTATTAAGTAATAAAATTTCTATTAATCGCATTTTTATTGACCCGGACCAGACCAAATTAAAATCAACGGGTTGTGCTTCATCCTCAACGACCAAGCCCGCCGCCAATTGCGTCCTTCGACGCCTCTCAATACATAAGACTGACTACTGGCTCGGGCAGATAAGTTGTACCGGGCCGTAAGCCAGTCTCTACACGATTAGACAACTAGCTTCCCCGAATGCCATACCGGTACTGTATAAGCGTGAAACTAGGGGCCCTCTAAGTAGATCGCGATCCAGTATCGCTATGGTGTACTTGGCTCACATGAATCTCCGAGATCGTCTCCACAGTCGCCAAGGGATCATCTAAGCTCCTTCTCAGAATGAGCCGGAAGAAGAAGGACTCTATCATGAACTTGCTCTCATCGGGAATCTAAATTAGCAAGCTCCCTAGTGACCCCCTTCTGTCTATGGGCAGTGGCCCGATTTCACTCAGTCAGGCAGATCTAAGCACGCCACAAGAAGCTAGCTGCCAACGTTCTTCGTGGATCAGGACTCAGTAATTTGGTTCCCCCACAACCCGACATTATCGTAATATAATCGCTGACAAATGATATCCGGTAGGAGGATTCCATTCTTTGGATGGTGAATCTGTGTGCAAGGTACCGTGAAACATATTTGGCTTCTGGAACGAGGACAAAATAACACCATAATCATAATTCAGCCCGAGACTGCGCCGAGAAACGCGTAACGATGACTTGTTTTCCGTGTCCTACAGCATGCCAACCAATCGATCTCATCATCGTCAGATCGCGCTTTTGCAATCTGGAGCTGCAGCATGATGCAAGGGCCTTTGAAAATGATCGAGCAAGAAATTTATGAAGTTGGTAAGGCACTTGCCACCACAGCAAGACCTTTTGATTACAAGGAAATCATCAACTTGTATTGGCTGTTATCACGGCGTCTATTAGGCTTGTCTACATTGTACCTTGCCACCTGCACTGCAACCTTAGACCATTACCTCAATATGCTGAGCTGACAGTGTTACGTGTCCTGGGCTCAAACACCAGCGCCGAAGATCAGAGAAACATGGCCTACGTACACGTATAAAATTTGTCCGTGTCGTTGGACGCAGTTGAGAGAATATCACTCAATGTGCTGGGTACAGCGTAGGAAAAACGGATAAACCAAGGAGTGGTGACTAGCGAGCAAGGGGCAATACCCTCACTTCTACCACACAACCTGAGAATGTGACGTGGAACTTTGCTGCAAATTTTATATGCAGGTCATGCCATTTCACGTATGATAAGACAGCCAAACGAATAGGATTTGCTCTTTCCCCTGGCTGCATGCTGCTTTGAAAGTTGGCACTTGCAGCAAATATCCTAGACTGCCAGCACTCTACACCCACTGTCATGTGTCAAAATCCGCCAATGGGGCGACTGACTGTTCATCAGCATATGTCGTCCCAGACTTGGTGTGAGACTCTGGGTCATGGACTAATGCGCCACATTCAGCTTCCTTGTTTTCATCCTGCCATCCTGCAGCCAGTAGCCAACTTCCAAGGCCATGCCATTTTGTCATATAGTTGCCAGAGGCGTCCTGATAGTGAAGCTAATTGTATGAGAGTGTTAAATCAACTCAACCAGTTTTATACTGACATAGAATTGACAAAGGATGTCTTTTGATAGAGATTAAACGGTATATTACTTCATGTAGGTGGACACGGAGAAGAAATTGCGGACTAGATCATGCTGGAATGTCGGCACCTTTGGATTCGTGCTTCCTGGACGGCAGGCAGAGCAACATCCAACCCTAGTTCCAGTTTATGATGCAGGAGGCGCAGAAGAAGGAAACAAATCTCCTCGGCAATTCATGCTTTACTTCTGGAATAAAAAAACAACGAGAAGAGAACTTTAAAATACAAGACAAGAAAACATATCGAAGGGCACAAGCTAATGACAATGGGACTTACGTATGCGGTGAGTGACGGAGTACCCCCGGCGGATTCTAGGGGGTACGATAGCAGATTGCTATTGGTCCAAAGCACGACGCCGCTTTTGGTTTGGATATACCGACTTGTTGTTGCAGTGGCTATTGGGCAGAAGTTATTTATGGCGGTGAAGCCCATTGTTGAGCTTATGCTTATGGAGTTCGGGAAGTATTGATTGGTTAATATTTATTCAAGAAAGGGGTTCGAACTCTCTGTGTTGTTTGCTGTCATTTAACACTCGAATCCTTATTGCCCCATGGGTCCAAGGTAGAACAGAACAAATGCAAGAAGGAATGATATTATAAGCTAGAGAATGATTCTGGCACATGGCCTCAGGCTTGGGTGAGTTGCCAAGGCGTGTTGCATCTACATCTCCGTCCATGTGTTGGTGGTGGGAAAGCAACCAACGATTCCTCTCTCCACGAAAACTGATGCAGCCGAGCCATAAATCACTGCTGATACTTGTTCCTGGACCGTCAAGCTCGCAGGCTTATCGGTACACCAGCGGCTGAGACCCATGAGCTTGGAAAATCGTGCGTGTTGGAAGTTGGAGGACGTATTGGGTATCCATAACAAGCGTACGAGCGTATGTGATGTGATGTTTGACAACCTCTCTAATTATTCTTATCATGAGAGCTTATTCCAGTATGCAGCGGAACACCTATCAAGAAAGTCGAAAAGGTTCATGATGTCACTCCTCTATTCTTTAGGTACAAGTACAATGTCTTCGCTTGCGGCTCATCACTCCCTCTCTAGTCCTTCTTCAATGGCAGGATTTTCTCCTCAATTCCCTTACTCGTGATAATCATCATCTGTAAACCATCACCAACCTCAATGTGTCTCTCAACTGCCGAGTCGAACGCATCCTTGACCAAGACCTCAACCTCCCCCAGCGGCAGCGGCTGCCTCTCACGCTCCTGTAGCGCGTGGCCCTCCCCGCTCCCGGGCACGTACTGGTTCTTGAAGTTGACCTGATTGTCCAAGAACGGCATAATCAGACTCGCTGCGGCACCACCAGCTCTGCACTGTTCTCTCTCGTAGCTTCCCACTGGATCGTAGCTGTAGACCGCGCCTTGACCGTCCTCGTCTAGACCTCCCAAAATGGCGTAGACGTAGTAGGGGAAGAAACGGCGCTGGTACATGATGGTGCTGAGGCGCTTGGCGCAGGCGGATACCGACATGGGCTTGTTGTGACGGTAGCGGTACATCTTGCAAATGGCGTCTAGGCGTTCCTGAAGGGCCTCGCCATCGGCCGCGAAGCCGACCACCGAGAGCAGAATATTGGCGTCGTCTTGCGAGGAATTGGAACCACCGATCTTGAACACTTTGGGTGCGAAACGGGTGTTGATGCTATAGCCGGCCGTCAAACGAGTGTCACCAGCCATGATGGCAAAGTCCTTGCCGGCGACGGCGAGGGTCGAACCACCATTGTCGGTATACCTGGAGGGAATGGATGTTAGTAGCTTATCGACGGTAAGGAAGCACTATTGCTGGTAGATTGGACAGAGCTTACGGGTTGAAGCGGTGTTCTCTGAAGCCATCTACCTGATCTTGGACCGGTGCATCGGAGAAGGAGTAATTGGGTCCGTTCAGGATCGGGTTCTGGCTGAACATGGCCATCGTGAAATATTTCGCCTTGATGATCTGGTCGTATCTGTGGTGGGGTGACGTCGCAGGTAGAGGCTGCAGTGCAAGTGATGGGGCTGTGGGTGGCAATAGATTTGGTGATGCTTTGCGGAAGGCTGACGGAGCTGTTTGATGACCTGAAGTCAGTCGTAGCTCCCAGTGTACGCTACGCGTCCAGCTTGCAGCCTTGTTGCAGGCTGGAAAGAGCACTAAGAGCTGGGGCAGCCAGGGTAGAAGCTACGTCCAAGAGCTGCAAAGTGGCCCGAGCGCCAGTATACCGAGATAGGTTAGAGCAGCTATTGGCTCGTTGAGCTGTCATTAGATGACAGGGGAAGCGGCACTGGCATCATTAATTAATTAGTTGGTTGGACTTCCACCGAGCAAGTCGCGAACCGACTTGGGAGAAGTCAATATCGCGATCAGTGGCTACGTCTAGCCGACTTTGATCAGCACTGGACTTCAGGTCCTGGAACACATTTCTTGCGATTACCTACATACGTTGGTGAACCTGTCGACAAACAGGTCGCTATAGCACGCAAAAGATGGCTCGCGACATTCGCCAACAGGCGCTGCAGAAGATCGCGGCGCTGTCTGCGACCAGCTCCATCACCTCCTTTGATCGATCCGACCTCGATCGTTTATGCAAAGCGACCGGCAAGAGCAAGGGAAGAGAGAATGGATCAAGCAGAGGACACTCATTGGCCCGGGTACCAATGGTATGCACACAACTAGCCATACACCAACGACGTTGAACCCCTGTTTCTGATTTAAACAATGAACAGACAATCCGCGAATTCGAAGTCCTGCTAGCCCTATGTAAAGCTGCGCCCGCCGTACAGAGCAGCCAGAGTGCGCAAAAGCTCACAAACCAACTGATTCCATACCTGCTGGAAGCCCATTCACAGACATTTCAACCATCACCCTTTTTCCGAAAGATCGAGCCTTCTCCCATCGAAGCTTTGACTCTACACCTGACCGCTGCTCTGCTATCGTTGGGCAGTAAATATGACGGCTTACACGAGACTGTATCCGATAATGTGTGGGCGTTCCTGGCCGCCATGAAAACCGCAATCCAAAGCATTGTACCCCCTGAGGACGAGGAAGGTGTTGATCAAAGCCTGGAGGACGCTACCCGGACTGCGACCATAGCTATTGCGCTTCTCGGTTTCCTGGATGCGGCCTCAGCCCAGGCCGACTTCTGGAAGACTGGCGGTAGACTGGCCTTGATCCAGCGGATGCGCAACCTCCTTTCTGAGCCATTCTTGACCGCCGTCGAGGGAGCTTTCTCTAGTATTCGAAATGCTCACACCTCGGACCGGAATGGCAAGGAGTGGAAGAGATACCTGAGACACTATGCTAATCAGGGTCGCCCCCTGAGCGCGAACCTGCTCCAGCGCAGCTTCATGTGGCTCTTGGTCTCGTCGACTTCCCTCTTGATAGTAGATGCTAGGGTTCTCAGGGCGTCTCACATTCTAGATCTGATCATGGCAAACAAGGACCTCTTGAAACCTGGATCTACCAATAGTCCCGATGCCGATTTCCGCTCCATCGAAATGTACGCCAACATCGTGCGTGAGGAGATCGACAGGCTAGAAGAGGGCGCCGACTTTATTCAGATGGGCTCTGCGTCACAGCAGAAACTTGCTTTCGGAGTGAAAGGTGCAGCTATAATCAGCCTTTTGAACTGCACTATGCTCAACGAAGATGCTGCTGACCCGGACATAATCATGGGCTGGCTTGAGGAGTCAATGCTAGATCCTGTTCAGATGCATGATGAGGCCTTGGCTTCGATCGTTCTGCGATCAATGGCTATCCTCTGCCGGCTGAATCCGACTTATGCTCCCAAAGTCAGCCGCCTGTTACCTCGTTTTATTGTCCAGAGCTCACCTCGAGGCGATACAATAACTGTGGCATCCAAGAGCTTGGCTTTCGTTCTTCAGTTGCTATCACATGATGCCGTCATCACGACACTGTATACTCTTGGAAATGTGTTGAGTCCAACAACTGAGCAGGGCATCCCCAATGGGTCAAACCCGGATTTCGCGACTGACGGGACAGGGGCTAATGGTATATACCAAGGCCGACAGTCTACGGGCAGCTCCATATCACTATCACTGCAGGGTGAGGAGGATACATCTGTGGTCTATGCCAACATCGTCCAAGCGATCAGCGGCATCGCCAACATATCGAATGATGAGAAAATCACAGCCCTGGCTCAAGCTATGCTCCTTCAGAAGCTCGACAAAGTCAATCACTCGGTCGATGCACAGATCATTACGGGTGCAGCCAACCTGTCCCTTACAAGTGGTCAGCTGGAGTTCCGTTCGCTTCTGAGACTTTACTCCAGAATTTGCAATGCTGCGCTTGTAAATGATAACGCCACTCTACTCATTGCTGTTAGTACATCCTTCGCTGAATTCTCACCATCCATTAACACCGTCTAGGTGATGAAAGCTCGAAACCATATATCAGCAAACGTGAAACGTGGTTCTCCTCTATTTGATATTTATCTCGAATACATTCTGGACGAATTGATTTCTAAAGGAGATGTTCATGAGTCCAAGGATGCCAGGGAGTCCGATCTAGAATTTGCCGCGCGCGAGATTGCCCAACTCCTCCAACCACTCTCGATTCTTATATCTACGAAGCAATTTGCTGCCTTGACCGAGTCTGATGACGATAGGCATGCTCTCATTCGTGACGCCTGGTTCAACATTGTGGTGCACGGTTTCAACCCATCAACTGAACGGGGCAAGAAGTACATCAATGAGTTGCGCATCATGGCAATACACTCGCCACCACTCGTGGCAGAGCAGCGAGGCGAGCAGAATGAAAGCGATATCGAGCTAAACACTGTGCTCCGTAGAGCAAACACCTCGGAGAGAGAAGCAAGACAGAAAAAACAGCTTACCGAATCAATTCCAAACAAAGCAACTGAGATCAGGGGCTTGAGCTATAGGAAGGTTATATTCCTTCAGGCAGCTTATTTGGTGGAAAGCCTGCGCGCTGATTCCGGCGAATGCACCAAGGTCCTGTCGTATTTCTTGGAGCCTAGTATGCACAGAACTGATGTCAGCAATGTTATGACCGGTATTGCCGAGGTCATCTTTGATCAGTACCTAGCTAAGACCTTGAGTGGGAAGCTGCCAACATTCTCTGCACAATACGCCGCTTCGCAGCTGGCGTTGCTTCTTTGCGGATGTTGTCACCGCATCTCGAGAGTCCAGCAAGCTGCCTTCGCCTGCGCCGACAGGGTTGTCCTTGGGGTCCCGTCGGCACTGTGTCAGAGATCGTCTTTGTTTGCCTTGTTGGAGTTGCTCTCTCTCATGTGGACGAGTTGTCTTGAAGCTGAGACAGAAATGTATGAACCTCGTTCCGTCTTCACATCTACACGAGGTAACGTCACCATTGAACTGTCCGATGATTATGGATTCCGCAAACAGACGCTAGACAGGCTTTATCAGAAAGCAAAAGTCTGGGTGGCTTCTGTTATCAACCTGGCGCCAGCAGATGTTAAAGGCGTCCTACAAACCTATCTCTCTGAGTTTGACGATGAAGGCGCTTATGGACACATGTCGTTGGGTCGATCCTTCGCCATGGAAGTTGGCTCCTCCATCCCTCTCACGGATCAGAGGCTGACATCGCTCAACCCCGTGGGCGCGACCACCATCAATACGGCATCCGACTTCATTGCTCAATACACTACACGCCAAGAGTATAGATACGGAGAGGCGCTGCCGGACCATGGGACGGACCTTGTCAACGTCATGCCTTTGGGTCGTAGAGCGTCTTTCATCAAATCGCCTCCGAACGAGACCGCCAACGCTGTCAATGCTTTGGCGCACATTGAGTCCCGGTTGGCTGTAAAAAAGGCCACGCCACTCAGCGAAGTGCGAGAAATCCTACGTCGAGCTGCTGCCCTGTTGTGCCGTTCAAGTAAGGACGAGAGTGCCGTCACTCATTACTTGGTCAGCATTCCTTTTGCCATGTTCACCAAAGACTCTCTTAAGCTGGGAGTATCTCTGTGGCTTGGTGTCATGAATGAAAACCCGAGAATGGAGCCACGACTACTTGCCGAGATTGCCCAACAGTGGGAATTCACCATCCAGAAGCGCCTTGGTCTATTCAACCCGGCCCTGATGTAAGCATTATACTACACTAATCCCCCCACCCCAGCAGCGAGCACAATGACTAACTATTGTGGAGGCACCCGGATCCCTTCTTCGTGAAAGAAGAGTTCGCGCCCAGTAATAATGAGGCTCTTGCCAAGCGGCGACAAGTCGTGCATAACATTCTTGCTCCTCATACCCGATTGGTGCAATTCTTCAGTAGCCATTTCAATTCAACTCGGCTGGGGAGCCCAGACACTCAACGCATATTTCTTCGAACACTCGATTTGACACTCGACGCAATGAAAAAGTCGATCTCTCACCCCATGGCCAGAGAACTTCGACTTCGGATCCTTCTTTTCAGCCTCAGAGTGTTGAGGGTCACCAACGGCGTTGGTACCCTCATGCAGTGGCGTCTCAAAGACAAGATTTTGTCTGCCGGGCTCAGCTGGTTCAGGTTTGTCCCGAAATGGTCCTTTGGAAGCAACATCCTTCAAATCAAGACCGAGGTGCGGTTGATATCAGACGTAATGGCTGCTTTGAAAGGCGTTGTTTACATTGCAGCACACCCAGTCGGATCCTACAAAGGTTTGCAGCAGAAGGAGCAGTTATTCCAGATCTTGCTCGAGAGTGAGCAGGCTCGGTTGAACGTCTGGGTCCATCCTCTGGGCGACCATGGAGCCAGAGCTGAAATCATGACGCATCAAGGTCAAAAGGCTCTTGAGGTGGGTAGACCTGGTCCCCATGCTTCGATTCAAGCTAATTATAGCAGGTTACACTTCATCCACTGATTCGCGTTGCATGGGCAGAGAGCCCCTCACTTGCCATAGAGCTTGTGAGTAGGTTCTCGTTCCACAGTGTTCACAATGAAGTCCGCTGGCTGCTGTTGAACTTTACGCCCAGGGCTATCAACGAGCCTGATGCACTCCCAATTCTTCTGGGCGGTGATTTGCCGCTAGATGTGCGAGATCAGCTCAAGGTATGAATCCTACTTGAATTGGTTCCGAATAAGGCTGACATTTCCCAGTATCTGCTTTACTGGGCACCGGTGAATCCTGTGACGGCGGTCACATACTTCCTGCCAGCCTACCGCAACCACCCATTCATGCTACAGTATGCTATGCGAGCACTAGAAGATCATCCGGTGGATGTCACTTTCTTCTATGTTCCGCAGATTGTGCAAAGTCTACGTTATGATGCTCTTGGCTATGTAGAACGCTACATTATCGAAACTGCCCAGTTCTCGCAGCTGTTTGCCCACCAAATTATCTGGAACATGAAGGCCAATTCGTACAAGGACGATGATGCTCAAGTTGTAGGTTGACTGTGCCCGCCCATGAATGACATG
Source organism: Seiridium cupressi (assembly GCA_036674765.1). Lineage (NCBI taxonomy): Eukaryota > Fungi > Ascomycota > Sordariomycetes > Amphisphaeriales > Sporocadaceae > Seiridium > Seiridium cupressi. Next base: position 9,658 of record JARVKI010000201.1, read on the forward strand.
GTTGCTAACAAGCCGCAGCCTGACGATATCAAACCCGCTCTTGACAAAGTCATGGAGAAGATGGTCAACAGCTTCTCTGAAGAAGATAAAGCATTCTATGAGAAGGAATTTGCTTTCTTCGATGAGGTGACGGATATCTCCGGCAAGCTCAAGCCTCTGATCAAGCGACCCAAGCCTGAGAAGAAACTGAAGATCGAGGAAGAGCTTCGCAAGATCAAGGTCGAAGTCGGCGTCTACCTACCCAGTAACCCAGATGGCGTTGTCATCGGTATCGATCGCAAGTCTGGCAAGCCCCTCCAGTCGCACGCCAAAGCACCATACATGGCCACGTTCCGTATCAAGAAGCCCAAGACACTTCTGCAGGAAGAGCAGGAGGAACTGATCCAAACAACCAGCGATACTGGTCAAGTCCCTCAAGAGAACACGATCGAGGCATGGCAGTCTGCCATCTTCAAGGTCGGAGATGACTGTCGCCAGGATGTGCTCGCTCTCCAGATGATCGCCGCTTTCCGTGGCATTTTTCATAATGTCGGCCTTGATGTCTACGTTTTTCCCTACCGCGTGACCGCCACGGCGCCTGGATGCGGCGTCATTGACGTATTGCCCAACTCCATTTCCCGTGACATGCTGGGCCGCGAGGCGGTCAACGGACTCTACGAGTACTTCATTAGCAAATACGGCAACGAGGACTCACTACGCTTCCAGCAGGCGCGGAATAACTTTGTCAAGAGCATGGCCGCCTACAGCATTATCTCATTCCTGTTGCAGTTCAAGGATCGACACAACGGCAACATCATGATTGACGACGCCGGGCATATCTTGCACATTGACTTCGGATTCTGCTTCGATATTGCTCCCGGAGGCGTCAAATTTGAACGCGCGCCATTCAAGCTTACAGGTGAAATGCTCGCTGTCATGGGTGGTAGCCCAGATCACCAGGCCTTCAAGTGGTTCGAGGAGCTCTGTGTCAAAGCATTCTTAGCCGCTCGTCCGTATGCCGAGAAGCTGAGTCAGATTGTGCTTTTGATGATGGACAGCGGACTGCCATGCTTTAAGCCTGAGACCGTGGCGCATTTCAAGGAACGGTTCGTGCTCGACAGGAACGAAAGAGAGGCTGCGCTGTTTGTCAGAGATTTGGTCAAGAAGAGTGCGAACAATTACTCCACGGCAGTGTATGATCAGTTCCAGCTGATGACGAATGGCATTCCATACTAAGAGTATGGTTTACCTCGGGGAAATGGGTTTGCGCTCTGTCGGAACAAGCGAGAAGAGAAGGGCGAACGTCGAGCAATAATAGATATCGTGCTAAATACATGTGACACTACAGTTCAATTCTCATTGATTGCATGCCGTTTGAAGATAGTCTTTTCAAAAATGACACCAGCAGATTTCTCCGTGGAAATGATGAAAGGGATGAAATTTAGCAAAAGTAACAGGAGATGAAGAGCAATATGACATGTTGTGAGATATAATGGGGGGATCGATGGGGTGATATGAGAAGTGCATAGGGCATCTATCCGCTTCTACATCGTCTACTCCTAATTACGCTGGATCAAATACACCCCAATCTAGAACAGCAAGTCGTAATCAAGAGACATGCATGCAATGTCTTTAGATGATATCTGTAATTACAATTTTTCGTCTTCGTTTTCGTACAGTCAAGAGCCTCCATTATAGTACAGTCAAAAACACCCAGTCCGCCTCCACCAACTGATTACCCCTGCTGCGACATATGCGTAGGCAGGTTGTACGTAGCATAATCCGTGTGCACGAAGCCACGATCCACAATCGGCACGCTTTCGAGGACGTACTGCAGACTCTCGGCCAGGTCATGCGTATCCTTGAGCGGCGTGCTGGCATCCAATACGATGTCGACCTCAACGTTCAACTTGTCGCCCGCGTGGTACGCCTGCAGGCCCTGGATCTGGCGGATCGTCCGGGCGAAGCGCATGGTGAGGTACAGCAGCACGTTGCGCTGGTCGGCCGTGGCCGAGAAGCCCGAGAGGTTCTTGATGTGCTCGAGGGATGTCTGGGACCAGTTGAAGATGACGACGAGAGACAGGAGCAGACCGCCGAGGGCGTCGAGCCACCAGATCTGGGCGTAGTAGCCAACTATGGGAATCTCGGTTAGCAAAGCACTCTAAGCGCTGGCAGTGTTCGGGGGAAATATACCGATGGGGAACAGGATCGAGCCCGTGTTGAAGATGACGTCCGTCATGGCATCCGAAGCAAGGGCCTGGACACTCGAGTTCTTCACCAGACGGCACCAGAGCCAGCAGAGACCCTTGATGAAGATGGTCCCTGCCATGATCCCGATTGCCGGAATACCGAGCTCGACAACCTCGCGGTCTGGGGACATGAGCCGTTGTATCGACTGTAATCCAACCTGGACAAAGGATGTAATCATGATGACGGAGAAGACCAGCACGCCCAAGGGCTCCAATCTCCTTCGACCGACAGGGTACTTGTATTGATCCTGCCGACTGACCAGCCACGTGGTGATCCAGACAATGGCCGTGGAGAGAAAATCCAGAACCGCGTCCACCAAACTGGCTAGCACCGACATGGAAGACACGGATATTATCACAGCAATCTTTCCAGCCAGCAGGATGAAGTTTGCCGCAAAGTTGATGTAAATGGCCGTGGTGACGATGCTGTCGCTGCTGTCCACATCATCGTCGTCCTCGAGCCATGGGATCTCGGGCTTGGGCCCTTCCCCATCCCAAACTGCCTCATCCTCATCATCCTCGTTGCTGAACAACGGCGTCGTTTCCGTGGCGCGGTAGATGTCCCTAGGCGTCCGCTTGACCTTCTTGGGGTTCTTGGCCGACTCGCCGTTCTGAGCTTCACCGTTTCCGTTCTCTTCCCCGGGCGGCGAGCTGTCACTCGTCTTGCTCCCTGTGCCCTCGATGAAGCTGCCTACCGCGCTCCTGCTCGCGCTGCCCGGCTCCTCACGGATGGTGTCCGGAATCTCAACGCCGCGGAAGTGGCTCGCGGGCATATCGTTGTACTCATTGAGCAGGTCATGCGGCAAGCTGCTGTCCAGCAGTCGGTCAATGTACAGGTACTGCTGGATGAGATAATTGGTCCTCTCATAGTACGCCCGGATGGGCTTCCGCATGTCCCCCAGCTGCTCCTCGGTCTTCCAGTAGCGCTCCCACCGATACCGCGGGTTCGAGTTGCCAATCAGCCGCATGCTGCGCACGGGACGGCTCATCAGGACCGCCGAGAGGCGGCGTTCCTCGTACAGCGAGCGCCGCGACGCGTTTTCATCGTCGCTGGCTGGCGCGCCGACGTGACCGCCAACATGGGGAAGCATTGAGGTGGCCTCAACCCCGATATGCCCCTCGAGATCCGAGGGGTGGTCATGGACGACCGATGACCGCCTTGCTGCTCCGTAGTTCTGGAGAGAGCCGTGAGAACGGTTGCGGATCAGGTGCGCAAGGGTTCCCTGGCCCCGCGGCGAGAAGGTTGGCGGTGCTTCATCTTGCAGGACGAGGAAGCCTCTGCGAGGGAGACCGCCGCCACGGCTGGGAGATTTGGAGAGGAGGGCCTGTGCCTCGTTTGACGACATTGCGGATGGTGATTAGAGCTCTTTCGCCTTGCGGGCGAGGTCTTTTCAGCCGCCTGAGCTATGACGTTGCAATGCAAAGCTTTGCTAGGAGCGAGCAGAGACTGCAATACGCCTCTTGACCCGTGTACCGTTGAGCCAGGGCAGGGACTGCCAACCTGCTTAAGATCCTCGTGAACGCAACCTTGTAGAACCAGCCGTCGTTGCCATCGCTATCACTGCTCTGCATTTGATGGCGGATGTACCGCGGCGGCTGAGCCAGCACTTTGAAGTGCCGGTAGTGCGAGCTAAAGGCTACTTTGTAACTAGTAGCTCGAAACAGGCTCGCCATGGCCATGCAGATGTTGGGTGCACGGAGAGTCTGACCAGTGGTTCAGTGCTACGACATCATAGAGTCAATTCATTGGAACTTGTCGAGCACGAAACATGATGACATTTTTCAGTCTGCACACAACGAACTTGGGATTGAGTGCGAGGCTTTGCTCAAGGCTGCTGGGATGATCTCTGGTTTGCTGGCAGGCGAGCTGCTTCTTACATGGAGAAACGATTTTAGCTACATTAGGTAGTTAGTGGTAAAATGGGTTGAGTTTAGGTGGGGCCAGACACTTTGACCGTTAAGATCTTCAGGGTCGTGTTGGATGGATCGAATGGGCCTCTTCATGCTTGGTTGACCCCGATCCTCACTAGATAAATTAAAACGAGAATGGCATGTTTCGGACAAGATGATTGACGTGTTCTCGTTACGTGTTCGAGGCCATGCTGCTCAAGTGTAACCCAACAACACAACAGCAGCAGCAGTAATAAGCTCGGCGCCTTGGCAGCTGAGCTCGTTCAAGAGCTTACATAGCTCAAAGATTGTGCAGCCAATCCCAGCTGCATAAACCATCAGAGCTCATATCCCCACTAAACGCGGGCATCGGCCGGCCTACGTGCCCCGAGAAACGCTGCACCACCTTGCGAACACAAAAATTTTCCGATCCGGTAAGGCATATCATATCGCATTATCCGCTACGCTTGTGCATAGGGCAGCTTATGTCTGCCCAATCACACAGAGAATATCTCGAACCCTTTGAGAAACATCTCTTGTCTATACCGTGAACGTTTCTTCCAACAGCCTTGCTTTTTTGACATCTGACATCAAGCGAGATCCTAAGCATGGCTGAAAAGGTGCGCCTCTCGGTGTTATGCTCCGGAAACGGAAGCAACTTACAAGCCTTGATCGACAACGTCCAGAGCGGTGTTATACCTGGCGAGATCATCAAGGTCACCGTGGATAAGAAGGATGCCTACGCCATCAAGCGGGCTGAGGCTGCTGGTATCCCAACCGACTACTTCAACAAGATCAACCAGAAATTTGTTGCTGCCGGCGAGAAGGACCCCGAGAAGGTCAAAGAGGGGCGCTCCAATTACGATGCGGCCCTGGCTGAGAGGATACTCAATGACAAGCCCGAACTTGTCGTTCTTGCCGGCTGGATGCATGTCTTCAGCGCAAGCTTCTTGCGACCCCTCGCAGCTGTTGGCGTCGATGTCATTAATCTGCATCCAGCCAGGCCGGGTTCGTTTGCCGTCCTTACCTTTCGATGACGAGCTGGGTTTGACTGACTTGTGTTCCTTGGTCCTAGGTTGCTATGACGGTGCTGGGGCCATTCAAAGGGCCTATGCAGACTATCAGGCAGGCGTACTGCCAGACAATACCACTGGAATCATGATCCATCATGTCATAGAGCAGGTGGACAGAGGCGCGCCCATTCTGGTCAAGGACATCGTGATACAACCCGGAGAGAGCCTGGAACAGCTCACAGAGAGGATGCATGGTTCTGAGCACGAGTTGATCGTCGAGGCCACCGCCATCAAGGCTAAACAGATCCTGGCCAAAAGACAATCAGCATCATGAGATACGAGACCAGGGAAGAATGACAAAAGTTCAAAATGAAAGATTCAGTATATCTGGGCAGGTAAGCCTAGACTAGAGATACTCTGGATGCAGTTGTAGCCAACTGCATTTCTGAAGGCTCATGCCTTTCTGATACCTGGCAAACCTACTAGATGCTTCCGGAAGACAGACTTGTGAGATGGTGGTCGAGCATGGACTAATACCTCGGGAGGTACATTGCCAGTGATTGGATTCCGAAGAAGCACCCATCAACGTTGACAGACAAGAATATTGAGTATGCCCTCGTCGTGATAAGTGTTGTATGTTTGCGTACAAGGGAAGCCATTCACAACCTAGCCGCCCCTGATCTACTTGGCCACTCGCCAGGTCTCCGACTCCGCAAAGGCCGCTAACCAAATGCGCACGGCTCTAAACCCTAAATGGCGTTCTACTGCCCTCAGCTGCAGCCAGAGAAGCCTCAATTTGATGTCATCCGATCGGCACGAAGTGTGCATCACTAAGGAACAAAGACCCGCTTTGCTTGGTCTTAAATGCCCGTATTCACGTTAGTTTGTAGTAGATCAGTTCGTGTGCGATACAAGATTGCATAAGATCATGTTCAACCCGGTCAGATCAGCAGTATACAAAATCGCAGTATTTCGGAGACCATCGAGTTTGTGGCTTCGCTGTCAGAGTGCCATTTGCATCCGGTGCTTGACCCTAGTCGCTCCACGGTAAACGGTTGTCGTCCCTGGTCATGGTCATGGTGAACGTGGCGCGGATTGAGGAAAAAACTTACTCGGTTGCCTGCTGTTGAAGCCCAAAGAGGACAGAATTTAGGTTGCTGTTTGCCCATTTCAGTAACACGTCCATTGACCAGGGGACACATCTCACGTTAGATCAGATCTTTCGGGCGGCTCGGCTAACTCCAAGGCTGGGCTAAGATCAATGGGGCAGCGAAGGGCCGCCTCGGCCGGCGGGCGCTGGATGAGATTTATCGATGCGTGAGCGTACGGGGCACATCCTGGTCTACTTTCCCATTGGAGAGAACCCCTGAGTCGCGAGATCGAATAGTTCAAGAGCTGGCAGACTAACTATCGATCTGGAGAGATTTGATTTATGCAGGAACTGACAGTAATGCTGTTAAATTCAAGCCTGAGTGGGGAATTGGCTAGGTGCTGGAGAGTTGGAGAAAGCCGTTCTTGGCTCTGAGCTTGAGTGATTGCGAGGTCCGAGGTAGCAATCGGTAGGCTGTTCAAATTGACTCCAGGATAATGGAACATCAGGCGGAACAGGTGGGAATACGAGTGTTCGATGTTAGACACAGACCACTTCTGGGGCTAAGAGGTCAGGACAGGGGTCGTGACAAGATAAACCACTAATAAAGAGTTTGATATTGATCGTTGGCCCACAAACTCCATATTGATCCCCCGCTGTTTTCGATGGCGCTTGAAGGGAGACAGGTAAATGCTTTTGTGAAAACCGAGAGAGATTACACAACTTATCGAGTACAGATGTGTTGTACCATCAGGGTGGTTGCTCCGACCCGCGTGCTGGCTGATGCCCATTCACCGATTGCTAGTGGCACATGTTCGATTTAGCACATAGATGTACGTAGGTTAGTTGCTTCCGAGCTTCAAGAGAATCAAAACTCGACAGTCATGGCGGGAACCTTGTCCAATTGTTGATACATATGAGACACCCTTGTTATAGCTGGACGGTGAAGAGCAGGCGTATGGAACATATAGCTCGAAGCAGGCGGGTTTGAATGGAGCCACCATCGACCCCGAAGCTTTTCGTCGACGTTATGGGAGGGTATTAGAACAAACCCCAACGCACCTCAAAGCCATCTGCTGACAACTCGATACCTGGGACCGGGGAATCGGGGCGAAAGCTGCTGTGTCACCTCGACAAACTTCTTGTTGAGTGTATTCCTTGGGGAGTTGCGTATGCCGCCAATGCATGGACGATGTCACCAGGCGTAGGATTACGTCGTGGATGGCGCAAGTTCTGTATGGTAGCAGCCAGCGTGTGCATACTAGTAGCAGAGTCAAAAAGGCAGTCGCTCCTCATTGTCGGTCCGAGTACAACGTTTTCCTTCGGCCATGTCAAAATCCATGTGGCATCTGGCTTGGAGGCGTTGAGTGTGTGAATGCTTGCAGGGGTTCCCACCATAACCTTGGGCCAGCAGTGCGGAGAAGGGGTGATTTTGACTTTGTCCCAGCATGAAGCTCCTGGGTTGTAAGACGCCAGAGGCTTGAAACCCGACGCCTTCCGGGACTTGATAGACATATCCCATGCAACGACAAGCGTGTGTCGCTGGTCAGGCTCAGCACCCAGACCACGAGCAGGCTGCTCTTTGGGTTCGCCAATTTCCAAATGCCATTTAGGACCTCGCGATCTCCCCTGGAGTGGAGCCGGAGCTTCGAGGTCTCCGAACTAGACTGTAAGTCTGTACTGTAACAGCAGCACTTGCTGCGCGCTAGCGGCTTCAAACTCAAGTGGTCAGCGACTACGGGCGGAAGAAAAATAAAAATGAATGGGTCGTAATTCCTCTCATTTTCTCCGGCCTCGAGAAGCGTTGATTGTACGGCGCGGTACCACACCATCGCGCAGTTGGCGCTGGGAAGAAGAAGCGTGGCCAAATGCTGGTAGACTTCTCTCTAGCTAGCAGCCTGCTGACGAGGTCGGTGTATTCCGCATTCCTGCTGGCGGCGACATGTGTATGTTCCGGGCGTTTGGCAACGTTGAACGTTCGTGACTGATGAGCCGCTGCAAGGAGTCCAATGCATCCGTCTACGTCTGCCCCTACTGCACAGTCCAGCCAAGGTGGCCGCCGGGAACCTTTGCCCTTGGCAGCGTTACTAATGCGCAGTTGCGAAGCGTGCAGCCTAGCTCGTGGATGAGTGGTTGGAATCAAGGTTGTGCACCAGCTCAGTTACGAGACGCTTGGCCGAGATGAACCGCGTCGGCGCCACTCCACGAGCCAATGCCACCCAATTTCGTGCCCCTGGCCCAATTCACTGGAGCGCGCTCCAAGCACATACGCCCACCCCAGTCATTCGCAAGAATCTCGATATGCGGGCTCCATCAAGAACCCGCCACGCCACGCCAGTCAGTTCACGGCTCTGCAGCGGCTCTGGCTCCTCCCTGTGTCAGCCATCTGCGAGCGTGTTGTGTTCTGCGTTCATGGGCGCTCTGGATGGCTTCGCCTGCTGGGAATGGTCTTCCTTTCCATTGTCTGGCGACGCTCATGCTCGAGGGAGGAGTCAGAGTGCAGAACGCCCACTTGGCGCTCTGCTCTAGGCTTTTCCAGCCAGCGAGAAGCTGCCCACAGTGCCTTCGGAACAGGTACTAGTGCCCTGAGCACCCTGGACACCCTGGACCACTCCATCTAATAAAAATAGACTAGGTAGCTCTCATGGGTGGTACAACTGGGACGGAGGCTGACCTGACTGACCTGCCCTGCCGGGGATGTGAAAACGAAGGAAAATAACATCCGATCCGTCTCTGCATTGCCGTCATCGAGCCTCCTCCATTCTCTCCTCTCCTTTCGCTGAGATTTCCTAACCTCTTCAAAGCACCTGGCCAAGGAAAAGTCCTCATTGGCTGTTAATTTGTGCATTCAACGTGTTTCCATTGCTCGAGCTTGATCCTGCCTGTCCAGTCACTCATTCTTCCGCACCATCCCCATCGACCTCGAGCTGCGTTTGTCCGCCGTCCGTCAATCAGCTCTACTCGTTTCTTGTGCATTCGTCCGGCCCGTCCACCCTACCGCCTTGTATTGTCGTGCTTTTGATCGCAAACTACCAACACGTCTTCGGCATCCATTCAGTACGATTCAACAGGAGGACACAATCGCTTTTGTCAGCAGAGACATCATAACCGAACTCTCCTGGCGCTGTTCCCAGACAATTACATTGTGTAAGTCGCAGTCCGGTCACCTCCCACTCCTACCGACAAACCCTTCCATGACAATGGTGAGCTCTCGACCATCATGTCATGCTACCAACAACCTTGTTGGATTGCGATGACGCCGCCAAAGCTGTCCGGCGGACCATCAAGAACATTTCATTTGTCATCTTGGATTTGAACCGACAAATACCAGCAAGCTACAGTAATTACTCTGGCCACGCATATCGGGCTCAGCAACTCTGTTTACCAGTTCGCGTGTCACCGCAGGCTCCGGGAGTGCGGCAAGTCACTTTTTCGTGTTGAACATTGCTAACTCTAGGCCTTTGGCTCATGCAGTTGTCCGTAACCTCGCGTCATATCCAGAAGCCGCGACAGATCCCACCCCCTCCTGGCCATATTCGTCGATGAACCTCGAGGAACTCATTTTTGCACATCTGTAACCATTTAGAAAGCGGATCGCAAGTCGCTCGACGGCTATCGATTTCAACTTTTATGGGATTGCAGTGATCTCGTGGGCTTCCCTCCAAGTCATTCTATATGCCTAGATTCCCGGTCAACTTCCGGCGGAAATCGACCGTTACAGAGGACCAGAATGGCCCATCGGAACCATCTTTTCGGGTCCTCGAGCGAAGTGACGTGGGTCCAGGAAAATCATTTGACGGGGGAGTAAGGATGATGAAGGCAGCAGGAGGCACTCCCAGGACAACTCTGCAAGAAATCGCGTTAGAGGACAACCTCTTCGCTGATTCGAAGAACAACCGGTAGGAACTAGCACCTCCAAATCCTTTCCCGTTTCCCTTGCATCTAGTGCACGATGCTGGTCGTAGCTCATGGCACGGTCCCTGACTACTCCAATTCTGCAACCCCTACCCCTATTTTTATTTTTACTCTTTTTTAGCACACAATGTCTCACCATGTCTAAGACGGGCTTACTCTAGCGTTGTTCAACATGCTAATCAGGTTCAGTGGCAGCGGTAGTTCCAATACGACGAAGGCACCTTCAGACAATTCCTCGCGTCATAGCAATGCCTCCACGGCACCGTCATCCACCGACTACGCCGCACACGAAGAGTTGCGCAACTCGGCAAAAAGGCATCTCAATGACGCACCCCTTCCACCACCGCCAAAGTCTTCCGGGAGCGGATTCCTAAAGAGCGCCGGACGGACATTCTCCTTTGGCGGATCGAAAAAGAACAACCTTCCGACAATCCCGGCAGACGAGCCAGTGCCAGCGGTTCCCGAACATTTTGAACCTCGGACGCCCGGCGGCCGTTCTCGGGCCCCCACAGCCTCGACAATCACGACGGCAACTCCGCCCCAGGTAGAAAGTCGAGATTTCATGCTGGATCTGGGTGGTGATTTAAGTAATATGCTATCAGCTTTCAACAAAAGAGCAAGTGTAGCCACTGTGAGGAATGAATCGGGACAGCCGGCCTTGGCCTCCCGGAATCTCACCACTGGCCGGCAAAGCCACCCTTCTCCATTACATCTGGATCATTCGAGTGCAGTGGAGCCTCCGCCGAAATCGTGGAATAGTCAGCGCTCCGACGAAGGACTGCTCGGTTCCAACAGAGCGGTTGTATCTCCTCCTCCAATGGCCGCTGATGTACCCCCGCCTGTTCCCAGGCACAATATGAGTCCTGTGGCACGCAGGAAGACACCCGAGGAGGATGAAGAGGCCAACCTACTGAACGACACGCTCGCCGCCACGAGATTTTTGTCTAGCGATGGGCCTTCTGGGAACACCTCTTCGAGAGGATACCGAAGAGATCAAGACAGTATTTCTAGTCTTAAAGAGTCATATGTAAAACCATCACGGTTCGATGCCATGGCGGATGAAGACAACATGTTTGAAACTTCGTTTTCACGTCCAAAACCTGCTCCAAGGTCCAACAATCGCTCGAATGGCCCCGCTCAGAACAAGGTCATGACTCCTGCCGAATTCGAGAAGTACCGCCTGGACAAAGTGAGACAGAGCCAGAGCAGCCCTGAAAGGGATAATTCGGACAACGAAGATGAGGACAGCTACGAGGATGACGAAGATGAGCGAGAGAAGACGATCGAGTTGGCAAAGCAGCGGCGCAAGCAGGAAGCTCACATGACAGTTTACCGACAGCAGATGATGAAAGTAACAGGAGAACAGTCAGGCAACACAGGGATCTCGAGGCCCAGCTTTGGCATGTCCATGAGCACACCAAATCTGTTGGCGGAAACGGGTCAATTATCTGGCACGTCTCCCACGCCACCGTCTGAAGGGTCTGAGGACGAGGAAGTGCCACTGGCGATCCTGGCAGCACACGGCTTCCCAAACAAGAACCGACCGCCAACCCGATTGAGCAATATGGCCTCGAACCCGAATTTGCGAGGCCTTAACCAACCATCATACGTCCCCGGCCCTGGCTCCACGAACGGCGATGCGGCGAGGAATGCGGGTGGTCCCTTACCTGCATTCGCAAGGAAGCTTCCGCAGGACCCCTTTTTAGGTGCTGGCCTGGTCAACCAGGCTCCACGCGAAACATTTTCTCTTGCAGGAGGCGCTCCAGCAGCCACGCAAAATCGGCCCATGCCCGTAGGCGGACTAGTCGGAGTCATTGCTAATGAAGAGAAGGCTCGTGCCATGCGACGTGGCAGTCCGGCCGTCGACCAGATGAAGAATGGAATGCCGCCGCACATGCAGATGCCAATGAACGGCTTCGACCCTATGGCTCAAATTCCACCACAGATGATGTATCCGCAACAGCCCATGCTGACGCCTGGCGATCAGGCCCAGATCCAGATGACACAGCAAATGCAGCAATTCATGCAAATGCAGATGGAGTTCATGCAGATGATGGCTGGCCAAAACCAGGCGCCCCCTCAGATGCAGATGCCAATGCAGGCGCAGGGCCCGGGCAGTATTCGTCCTGTGAGCCACATGCCGAGCCAGTCAATGGGCTCGACGATGGACGTGCGTCAGTCTTTCTTGGGTGACCCGATGACGATGGGAATGGGCGATGGAAGGAGCCTTGAACCGCCAAGGGGCGCTGACCAGATGCGCACAATGAGCATGGTGCAACCGAGCTCCGCCTCATGGATTCAACCTATGCAGGGCGGTTATGGCGCACCATCGATTCGTCTTGCGCCAGGTGCTGGGTACGCACCTTCGATCGCCCCATCTGAACGTAGCAACATCGGCCTCCCGGGGCGGTATCGACCAGTGTCTAGCGTCAACCCTCTAGACGGCACAGGATCCAGGTCGAACACCATGTCGGGTGCCCTGCCGACTCTTTCCAAATTGCAGGCCGAAGTCAAAACCTCTCCGCTTGCCAACGAGGACGATGACGACGATGAGGAGGGCTGGGCGGCCATGAAGGCGAAGCGTGAGAAGAAGAAGAGCAGCTGGCGCACGAAGAAGAATTTTGGATCGGAGATCGGAGCTCTGATTAGCTAAATGCATATCTCACGACACGGGTTTCCGGATTTTTATCTAAGCGACTTTTGAATAGCATTTCTTCGGCGGTGAGACTACAGGCATCGCGACTCATCGGTCGGGCATCGCTTTCACGAGACCAACGGAGCATAATACCTAGGATATATTGGTCGAGCAAAACCTCACATTTTCAGGACATGGCACTGGCATTTCGTGGGACCGGCCGAACGAAGACTTTCACATTTGATGTCCAGGGGATCAAGTAATTTTGTACTTTTCAAGAATATATGAACGGACATATATCTTCTTGGAAACATCTTGGGGAGGGAAGGAGCGGCATTGTGGGGGGGGGGGGGGGGGGGGGGGGGGGTTTTTTGTTGTATTTGTATATTTTTATTGAATAAAAAAGAAAACAAAAAAAAAAAAAAATAAAAAAAATTAAATATAAAATAAA
>JARVKI010000202.1:0-19181 GCA_036674765.1 Seiridium cupressi
AAAAATTATTAATTTATTTAATTATTATAATTAATATTAAAAACATTAATTAATATATATATTTTATTAAATATAAACTTATAAATTATTTTATTATAATATATTATTATATTTAAATATTATATTAAAATAAAATTATTTAAATAAGTTTATTTTTATTTTTATTAATATAATTAATATTTATAATAATTATAAATTTAATTAAATTAATATTATTATATAAAATTATAATATATTTATTTATTTTAATAAATTTAAATTTTATTAAAAATTATAAAATTTAATTTAAAATAATTTTAAAATTATTTAAATTTATAAATATATTAATATATTTAAATATATATATTAAAAAATTATATTATTAAAATTTATTAATAAAATTAAAAAAACTTTTATATTATTTAATAATATTTTTATATAAATATTAAAAAATATTTTTTTATTTAAAAAATATATTATATTTAAATATTATATTAAAATAATATCGCTTAAATAAACTTACTTTTACCCTTATTAACGTAATTAATATTTATAATATTTATTATTACTTTTTATTACGGTTTTATATGCTAGTGATTTGGTATATTATTATTATACGAAGAAGAAAGGAGGAAACTAAGTTCTAGGCTAGTGTGACGGCTTTCTGTAAGCGCTGTGCCCCTAGCGCCTTAGTGGCGTCTTGGTGCCGTGACACTTTTATACCCCCTTAGGACCCACCCGGACCCACCCACTTAAACCAATTAGAGTGAAGCCGTGAGGGGCTCTTGTTGCCGATTATTGCTTATGTACGTGCCTACGTTGGTTAAAAGGATTGCACGGTGCCTCTCTTCATTCCTCACCTTACGAGATTCGGGAAGCTTCACTTTCATTTGTGTCCTTGCGTTCGCTCAAAGCCGAACCAGTACCGTGAGGACCAGATCCTTTCCTGGCCATACGATCACCCCCTTTTACCAACGAAACCTTCAATAATTCACCAGGCTTCACCCAATATTCTGTGACCCAGCATGAATAATGTGTCGAATGTCTGCCACGATGAGCTTTTCGGGCCAGCCGTCGCCACGGAGTCTTGTCGAGGCGGGTTCGACTTCACAGGTACGCAGCCCTTGAATGATAATACGATACTTTGTGGCTAGTCACTGACATGATCTTTCCATAGTGCTATTCGAAGAAAGCGTCCTGTCTATCCCGCTGTCGGCTGGGTTTCTCCTGATTGCCCCTATTCAGGTGGCCCGTATCTTCAAAGCCGTTTCGGCTGTGAGGCCATCACTACTTCTATCGATGTTCAAACTCGTTCGTACTTCTCGGTCACCCTTGTTGTTACACTTTTTTGTAATTATCAGCAAGTTCATGTCATTAACATAGGCTGGCAGGTATCGACTCTCGTTTATGCCGGACTTAACTTGGCCTTGCTGATCTTATGGGCTTCGGGACATGGATTCACCACTCGCGCAACCCTGGCCTCATCCGTGTCAAGTCTCTGCGCCGCTCTCGCCCTCGCTGTCCTGTCCCAAGTTCAACATGGCAAAAGCCCACGGCCATCTTTCATAATCACTGGTTATCTCATAATTTCACTACCCCTGAACGGCGCGCGTGTCCGAACCGCCTGGCTCCTGGCATCGGACAAACATCTCATGCCAGCTATTCTCACCGCTGCTCTAGCCGTCCAGGTTCTGATTCTCGTCCTAGAGACCAAGAACAAAAGGAAAATCCTGGCTGGTGCGTATCGCAGCCTCTCACGCGAGGCAACAAGTGGCCTCCTCAGTCGTGGGCTTTTTTGGTGGTTGAGACACTTGCTTTCTGATGGATCCCGGCGCATCTTGGCCGTTGAAGATCTCGAGTCCATCAATGAAAAGCTTAGATCTTCCAAGCTTTCGAGTGAGCTACAGGTTCGATGGATGAATAAAAGTGAGAACTATTTGAGCCCTCTTGCACCGAGATTGTCGTCTAGTACTCTGACCTTGCCTCACGCATCAGAGAAAGTAGACCACAATCGGCACAAGCACGCCTTAGCTCTGGCTACGCTTTCGGCCTGGCGTTTGGAACTTGCCAAGATTGCGCTTCCTCGTCTTTGTCTGGTTGCACTTAGCCTTGCACAGCCTTTCCTCATCCACCATATCGTAGAGACTATATCGGCTCCTATCAGTCAGCAAACTTGGAACCAAGGATATGGCCTGATCGGTGCTGTGGCTTTAGTCTATACAGGGATACCCGTAAGCTCAACTTCCTTCCTCCCGCCCGGGTTACTGCTGATCAGATATGTGTGTCACAAGATTGCGACAGGCTTTTATCAGCACCTTTCCTTTCGACTCATGGCTATGGTCAGGGGCGGCCTCATTTCCCTGATCTATGAGAAGATTGTGCAATCGCCGTCGACGCAAGTCGGTGACTCTGCTGCGATGACCTTGATTGGTACAGACGTCGAACGAATCTGCGAGACGTGGCATCTTGTGGTCGCCCAAAGTTGGGCGAGTGTCATTCAGCTTGCTTTTGCTGTGTGGTTCTTACAGATGCAAATCGGTCCCGTTTGTGTCACTCCAGTCATTGTTGCGTTGGGTAAGTCGATGTACTCATGTCGATTGGGCTTAGAGTTGCTTTATTCACTGGTTTATGTTGCTAACTTTACGACTTGGTAGTGGCGACCGCCATGTCAGTCAGAGCGGCTGGGTTTGTGACCGCCCGCCAGAAGGTCTGGCTCGAGGCGATTCAAGCGAGGATTAACTTTACCGCACATACCCTAGGCTCGATGAGAAGTGTCAAGATGTTGGGCCTTAGCAACAAATTTGAATCTCTCATACAGGGTATGCGTGTTACTGAACTGGACCTCTCCAAGAGGTTCAGGCGCTTGTCCAGCTTCAATGTCTGCCTTGGTAAGCTGAAACGCACCTCTAAGTTGATCCAGCGCAGGCACTAATGAATCGCAGTAAACTTACCCTCGCTGTTCTCCCAGTTCTTCACATTTGCGACCTTTGCAATCGCCGCCAAAGTTCAGGGTAACAGCTTCGTGACGGTGTCGCAGGCAGTCACAGCCCTGTCCATTCTCTCCATCCTCATGGAGCCTCTAGGCACGGTGTTAGTGGTGATTCCTCAGGCATATGCTGCCTTGGGTTGCTTTCAGAGAATCCAGGACTTTCTTGCTAGCGAGTCCTGGGACGACAAACGACTGCCTGAATGCCCGCTAGAAACAACGAATCTGGAGAGCCACGATAAGCCGGACACGATTCAGACGCCTTCGGGCTATAACCATGTGGAAATGATTCAACGTCCACAATCAACACTAAAAGAGCCTCTTCCTCGTACGATTTTCAACTCCGACCATGTGATCATCCATAATGCTACCGTTGGCTGGCGAGGCTCCAGCCATGTAATCAAAGACATGTCACTGCGCATTGGCCAAAATCATCATCTCACAGTCATTTTGGGACCAGTCGGCTGTGGCAAGTCTACAATTCTAAAGGCCATTCTCGGTGAAGCCACCATATTCAACGGCTCTGTCTGGATCAGTAGCAAGGAGCTAGCCTATTGCGATCAAAGCCCGTGGGTTTCGAACGGCTCCGTCCGAGAAAACATTGTCTCGGGAACTGACTTCGACGCTGCTTGGTACAATACTGTCATTCACGCTTGCGCTTTACAAGTGGATCTGCTGCAGTTATCGGACGGTGACGCGACGAATGTCGGGAGCAAAGGGGTTTCGCTCAGCGGTGGGCAGAAGCAACGCCTGGTAAGAACTGCCTCGGCGCCTAACTATTGTATTGCGTACTGAGATGAAACAGACGTTAGCTCGGGCACTTTATGCGCGCAAGCCTATCGCTGTCCTGGATGATGTACTGAGCGGCCTGGATGCCGCCACCCACGACATCGTCACCACGCGTGTCTTCGGAGCTGATGGACTGATCCGGAAGCTGGGTATGGCAGCCATTTTGGCCACGCATTCTGGTGAGTAACAATGAGTTTTGAATAGCTCATATAGCGTTTAGGAAAACGTGTCGTTCCTACTAACGACCACACACAGTGAGCCTATGCGCCATCGCGGACCAAACTATCATACTTAACGACCAAGGACAAATCATTCAGCAGAGCTCATCTGAGAATATGGCTTCTCTTGCGCCACAGCTAGCCGGAGACGATGGCTCTACGGCGAGCTCAGGAAATAGCCCACCTCCCAAAATTTCAGCTGGTGAAACTCAGGGCTCAAGCACGAAACGAGATGACAAGAGACAGGTGGGAGACTTGTCCATCTATCTATACTACTTCTCGTCTTTGGGATGGCTCAGCTTCGCCTTGTTCGGTATCTTCGTAGCTTCAAACGTGGCATTCAGCACCTTGCAATGTAAACATGCTTCTTCCATCAGATCCGCCCCTTTTTATCAGTGCTGGTGTAGTGCCACTCAGCTGCAGTAAGTCAGGCTCGAAGCTGATGTGTGTGAGTACAGATGCATGGATCACACTGTGGGCCCAAAGCAGCGACGGATCGCAAGCATCACGGCTTGGCTACTGGCTTGGGTTATATGCACTTTTTGGTGTTTTTACTGCGGCCGGTCTTATTTCTGCGGTCTAGTGAGTTCTTCTCCTACGGTGTCGAACCTGACTTATCAAAGCCTGGAGGCTCACCAAGCATCATGCTTGAGGCTCTTATGCTAATGATTATACCCAGCTACATGTACGTGGTGATCGTACCTAAGTCTGCACAGTCTCTCCACTTGACTGTGCTTCGGGCAGTTATACGGTAAGATCGCCGAATTCTTGTTGCCAGTGGCTTGTTCATGTTCTTACGGTAACGACAGAGCTCCAATGTCTTTTCTCGCCAAGACCGACACTGGGGTGTTGGTTAACAGGTATGCCATGACTTTCGCGTAAGACAACAAGAGTATGAACTAACCCATAGGTATTTCTTTCCCATGACAGATTCAGTCAAGACATGCAATTGGTTGACATGACCCTACCCGGGGCACTCGTGAATGCGAGCTTTCGTCCGTAGCAACTTTAACGCAATCCTCTAGGAAGTTGGTCGCTAATTTGAGAATCATAGAGCTTGCTGCGTGTTTCGCAGTTGCAGCGTTGGCCATTGTCGCTGTTTCCTACTTCGCAGCTGTACTGCCCTTCGTCGCCTGCGCTCTCTTCTTCCTCCAGCGCTTTTATCTAAGGACATCTCGGCAGCTTCGACTACTAGAGTAATGCCTATTGTTACCTTGCAAACGATATGAAGTACTAATGCTGGCTTAGCCTGGAAGCGAAAGCACCTCTCTATTCTCACGTTCTGGAGTCTCTCCAGGGCATCGCCACTATCCGAGCATATGGCTGGACGAGCAACCACGTCGCCAAGAATCTCGCCCTCCTCGACAGGGCCCAGAAGCCTTATTACTTGCTCCTCTGCATTCAACGATGGCTGACTCTTGTATTGGGACTGACGGTCGCTGGGCTCGCGATACTGCTCACCACCCTAGGTGTCACGCTCCGCAGCAGACTGGACGCCGGTTTCCTCGGCGTTGCCCTTGTCAGCATGATGAATCTTGGCCAATCCTTGGCTGCCCTTATCACCTTTTGGACCTTGCTTGAGACGTCCTTGGGTGCCATTTCGCGCGTGAAGACTTTCTCCGAGGATACCCCGACCGAGAAACCTCGCGAGATTGTGGATACAAGAATTCTCGCTGGCTGGCCGTCTCAAGGATCGGTGGTCATTGAGAATTGGTCGGCTCACTATAATGGGTATCTATATCTCACTTTATACTTTCTGGAGTTTTGTACCAGTCTTAAGCAGTAGCTAACATCATACCACAGTCACCCCGTGCTTCGCAACATCGATATTTCGATTCAGGCCGGGGAGAAAGTTGCCATATGCGGCAGGACAGGAAGGTAAGAGTCACAAGCATAAATCATTCCACAAGCCTTATGACGAGAAACTTGCTAACGAAAGTGCCGCAAGTGGCAAAACCTCACTTCTCTTATCCCTGCTCGGCATGGTCGAGGAGTCTACCGGGAGGATTGTCTTAGACGATGTCGATCTTGCATTAGTACCTAAAGATGTCACCCGCCAGAAGCTCACATGTCTCACACAAGACCCTTTCTTGTTTGGCGGGAGTGTCAGACTGAATGCAGATCCGCATGGCGAGGCTACAGATACTGATATCATCTCTGCCCTGCAGAAGGTTGGGCTATGGGATATCTTCCGATCAAAGGAGAGCACAGAGACCTCTCACCCTCTAAAATTCTCGATACTTGATATGAAGATGGAAGAGGACTTCTTGTCCCAAGGGCAAAGAAAGCTTTTCTGCCTCGGCCGTGCGCTTTTGCGCAAGAGCCCGGTCCTGGTTTTAGATGAGCCGAGCAGCGGGTAAGTAACAGACCCTCCCTCTCCTTGCGTTCATATCTGAAAAAAGATATTATGATGCAGTATGAAAGCTGACACTAAATATCACTCATAATTCACAGTGTTGACGCCAGCACCGAATCTTACATCGAAGCCATCGTCGAGTCGGAGTTCGCGACTAGCACTGTCATCATGGCAACGCACAGTCTCGCTGGTGTCCGTAGATTTGATAAGGTTGTTGTTCTGGATGGGGGCGTGTTACTTGAGTATGGTGAGCCAGAGGAGCTATTGGCGAGGGTTGATGGGGCATTCGCGAAGCTCTATGCTGTGCAACGTGGAAGACCCGAGACTTCTTCTGCGTAAGCAGGGGTGATGACAATACCTACAGCACAGGGCAGGTTTCACTGTTAGTTTCAAACTTACTTGATATAAGTTTTCCAGTGGAATAACCCTATCAAAGGTACTATACCTACATAATAGCCAACAATCAATCCTGCTTTGTAGTGTGCCATTTGTAAACCAGAAGACACGGTCTAGAATTATGATAACTTGAGGTAAATTCTCTACTGGAAAAACGAAGGTACATGAGCACTTCCAACACAACGAGGCACTGTATTATCCCTTTGGAGGGCCAATGCAAGGTCTTGGTTCTCATCGTGATCTACTTTCTCAGGGGCTGTGATGTCCATGACCACTGACGCCCAGTGCGGCCTTTGTTTTCTCTAGGCGCTCACCCGACATGACCATTGTCTCGTCCTCGGCAACCTCGGAGCCGGGACCTTGCTGTGCCCGCACGTTCGGTGACCTCGCCAGTGACCAATCCATCAGTGCCTCGAAGTTTCTGCATGTGTGCTGTGTGCGGAAATTGGGTCCAAACGTCTGTGCCGACTCGAACCATTTATGAGTCACAAGGGTGATGTCGGCATTGCACATGACGGCCTGTCGCACGTAGGCGAGGCAGTGTTCTGCCAGATTTCCATTGTTAGTGTCAGTCTTAGACGGTATACCTGAACCTGGACCACGGGTTCAACGAGTCACAGGCGTAGTTCAATGGGAGAGGAGACCTACCCCAATGAAGCTTGTGTGCTCGACCGCTCTGGGAGGGAGGATAGTATTCCGGATAAAGGGCTTTTCGTACTTGATTCTAGACACAAGTCAGCTCTGTAAACAGATGACCCAATCTCATGGACAGAGCATACAATGCAATGGACCTGGTGGAAAACATCGAGACCTGTTACCTAGTAACCGTTCCCAAGCGTACATCCTACAGCTTCAACAGATAGGTGCGCACTGGAGCCAATCAAGTGTATGCACATGAGCATTGGTGCGTACTGATTGGAAGTCTTGCCTGATTGAGACCAGGGAGGTGTATAATGTTATTGGCAATCCCAACTATGTATCAACGGTATCGCTCTTGCCAGTCACCATTCCGACGAACTCCAAAGGCCTTGAGGTCGCCGCCCCATCCAAACCCATCCGAATCTCAATGCAAGATGCTTTGTACCGTATTTCCAACCAGTCCCTGTTGTATCTACCAACTACTTCGGCCCTTGCGGGCGCTCCGTCTTAAAATGCATCATAATCTGTCTGCTCCTTCCCCTGATTATCGGGAGGCTGCAGAGCATCTCTCCGCTTTCTTCGGTACCACCGAGTTCACGGCCGTGCCTTTCTTTACCCGGTAGGCGTGCGTGATGTGCTTCCTAGCGAGCCCGTAGCTTACTAAACCAAGTAGTCACGCTTTTCCATCTTTGCTGCTTCCGAGTACCATCCTCCTCTTTCCGAGCATTCAGCCCATTGAACTTTCGCAAGGGACCTGGCCGCGATCCATCCACTTTACCCGAACCATAGTCCTCATAGGGCGGACGCGTGATCGCTAGACTAGAAATATAATCGGACACAGGGCGTTTACTCGGAGTAACAGTAAGGAGCGGCACCATCGCTGATTTGTGAGCGGGCTCCTCCGGTTTGGGCTGAATTGGTTCCAGATCTTTTATATCGGCCAGATTGGTACTATGCCGATTTGATGTGCTTCCAGACCAATCTCCACTCAACACCCGCCTGCCTTTGGACTTGATACTGTATGTCTCGTCAATTTCAGGTGCTTCCGACAGGCGCTCGGCCCTGATTTTCTGCATCCTGGCAGCTCCTGTCGAAGTTGCCCTCCTAGGCAATACTCCAGGAGTGAATGTGCTTTCCTTGAGGAGAGGCTGACCGTTCCGCAGGCGTCCTGTTAAGGTCCGCGACATCGTTGGCGAATCCAAATCCGTGCCTGTCGTATAGGACCGGCTGCGGTTGTGTTTTTTGGGTGAAACCGAAGATGTCACGCTTGCTGACTGCGGAATGAAATCGGCTAGCTTGAAATGAGGTACCCAACCATGCCTGAGCGCTACCCAAAGTGATGAAATTTGGATAAAGGATTTCTGCCATTCTTCGACAGGAAGGGTCCTCTTGGACGTCGGCTCCCTCTCAGACTCAGCGCCTTCCAGGGCGGACAGTTGTGGTGATGTCGGCGGATATTTGCTAGATGATTGCGACACAGAGGTGTAGGTATCTTGGATCTCGAGAGAGGATGGCCGGAGAGTGGCCATAATGGGATGACGCCGACAATTGGAGTTGATAATGCTGAAAGTAAACTTGTAGTCGAGTGGTAGCGAGGGTGATGGAAATGGAAATGTCGAAGTCACAGACATAGGAGACAATGGGCTTGTTGGTGGAGGTGTAGTTGGTTTCGCGACTAGTGAAGATTTCATGTGGACCTGCCTGCGAACCCATCGGGCAGTTGTCGTGATGCCATGTTCGTCCACGGTAGTGAACTCATACGAGAAGTTGCCACCGATTGTGCGAGGAGAAGCCACCCATACAGTTCCGTCAGGGAGAACGATTTCCGCCTTGTCTTGGCCAGTAAGCGGACTTAGTATTGCGATGATGTCTCGGTTCGTGATGCTTTCCTCGTCCGCGTCACTGTCGGAATCGAGTTCAGAAGCTGCATAGTCCTCGCTCTTGAGCAAAAGCACATCTTGTATGCTCTTTTCACTCTTGATCCGCGATAGTCGAGGGAATCGCTTGCACAGATGTGCAGCTATGGCGGTATTGACAATTCCCGATGTTGGGTAAACGTCGATCGTAGGTCTGGGCCTCTGATTGACCGGCACTTGTTGTAGTTGAAGTAGCAGTTTTGGGCGGATGTGGAGGAAGCGCTGCTTCTTGTTCAAAGTTGGAGGAGTTTGGGCGAGGACATATGATGTGCGTTGTCTGGTCGACTGAGGCCGGGGCCGACGAGTTGAAGATGCAGCGCGACTGGTGTCGCTGTCGGATATATCGACGATAGTAGAAGCATCATCCTCGTACATCGCTTCAGGCTTGCTGGCTAACACCGGTTCATGCTTGACTGGTTCCAGGAACCTAACAACAGTATCTGGTGAAGCCGGCGAATAGTCCGAGACAGGTCGTGGTCGCACTCTTTTCAAGGAGGTGCCAGTAGTTTTAACAGTAGGAGACGGTGAAGGAGAGTCTGCATAGGGTGATGCCCGGTTTACCGGCGTGCTGAAAGAAGATCGTAGCAAAGAGTTCCGTCGAGGGGCAGCATGTCCGGTAGCTGGGGTGTTTCTATTAGAGAATTCGTGCCCGTGAAGGCTGGCGCCCGAGTGCAGGAACATGACGAGCCAGTACTCTCATCCGGCTCGTGGCTTCCTCGCTTCGGGGCCCGACCAGGTGAAGTTCGAGGTTTATTCGGTCCAGCGGGGCTCCTGAACTGGGGCCTCAGCAAGAAGGTTCGAAATGATGTTCCAATTCCACCCACTGGCGCTAGGAAGCTTTCATCCTGCGCGTCAAGCTTTCGGAGACAGCAGTATCCCGATATAAACAAACCAGAGAATTCCACACAGCGGCAGAACCACGAATGGCAACTAATTGAGCTGGTCGTAAAGGCGACAACAAAGCAGATGGGTTGGAAATGAGAGATAGTCAGACGAGGCTCGAGAGTCGGGGGGCTGTAAAGCTGAAATTACAGTCCTGGATTAGGGGCAGTCCTTAGGGCTGAGCCAATGGCAGCGAAGCGACAGGCAGCAAAATAAAGCTTAGATCCAGCCCGCAGATATTAGACAGGGGGGACGGAAGCGTCAGGTAGAGCTGTGCACGAGTGCTGCCACTAACATTCATGCGTCGTAGTCAATAAATAAGGAGCTTACAACGAATCAGTCGGTTGCTGACGGTGAGTTGATGTCCTAGAAGTTGGGAGTTTGGCCAAAGGTTCGTCCCGGTGATGAAGAGAGCGGTGAATCTGGGGGAATCGGGCTACCTTAAGGTACCGTGAGATAATAGACAGCCCAAAGTGGAATGCTGGCCTCGATCTGAGGGCGGGGACGCGCAGTAGCCAGTAGCTTGCAAGGTGAAAGTGAAAGGGTCCAACAGATCAAACACGTTTGCGGATGATCTGTGAGTGCTGAGCCGAGCTGCCGGTGTCAAGCTGTGGAGTTCGCTATTGGCCTCGGGGTCTTTCTTTTCAAGGCCCCGGCTGCGAGGTCGATCCTGGTAACTAGGCAGGATTGGGCGAGTGGTTGGCGTAAGGTACGGCGATCATTGACCCTTAGGGGTTGTCATTTGCATGTTTGTGTGTTGCCCGGTGTAAGACGGATGATGCAGGTAACAAAAATCGTCAGCAGAATTGGGGCCGTCAAAGGTAACATCAGAATGCCATCCTTCTGTGATGGTATTCAACTTGCGCATGCAACCCCCAGCGACCACGCGCGGAACTCTGTCGAGAGAGACCAAACTGTCGGTGTGAGACGCAAAGCACTGCAGAGGTAGCGATAGCGCAATGCAGGGTTGGATGCAGACTCTGTTGAAACCGGCTGTCAGTGTTCGATCTTGACACTGGTACCCGGCATTTGGAGGTGGGGATGGATTGATCTTCTAGTTGTGCCGTCCTTGTACCGCAAAGGATAAATCGGCATACCTATCAGCAGATGACGTTTGTCACCGGCGACAACCTTGCTTATTAGTTGCTGGGATTTCACCAGGCTCAGTGACCAAGATGACGCTTCGACCGGCAACGTTTTTCAAGACACAACCAGCATGATTAATTTTGGGGTCGGACGGAATTTATGAACAGCTGCGGAATATTCGGGCCCATAATCTCGTCCCAATATCAGATGACTCCAAAATAGTGCTCAACGATCGCGAAGAAAACACACTCGGGTTCGGGATTCCTGGGAATCCCGCCTAGTCCTGTGATGTCCCTCAGGGGGAGAGAAAAAAGAAATTTCGCGATACCTAATAGTGTTCGAGAAGCTTACAAAGGGCCCCCATAATTGACCCCCACCTTCTACGTATTTCTGCCAAACTACTGTACCATCTTTCCAGCGCTGCCGGGACGCGAGAGCTCTACGTTCGAGCTCCATGTCCGAGCTCCATGTCCGAGCTCCAGAGCTCTCCCCTGCTCGGTCTGTCGGTAGTTTCAAAGTCACGTTCCCAGCCGAGACAAGCCAGGCGTTTTCATGGCAATGTTTACATGCTTGATAGTGTTCCATATACCAGTTAATCCAGGAATGGCTGTGACATATTTTCCAAATCGCCTGATTCCATACCTACTTCATCAACCGTAGACCTGCTGCTGAGTACCTACATGTAGCTGGAGCAATCTCACCAGCTGGCGCTCAGCCCCATAATTGCCGTCAGTTGCATTTCATTGTGGCTGTCAGGTCGCGTTTAGTTTCATTCGTGGCACCCAGGCCAGTCTCCCTTTCCATTACAAGCGCCAACATTTACAGTCAGGCCTAGACAAGGCCAAACAACCCGGCCATCGACATCGACTCAGTATGGCCTCATTCATTCCGAGTCGACCCGCGCAGTTGCTGGTCACACTATTCATAGCCTGGAAAGCCTTTCTACTACTAATTGCAGTTGGCAGTAGCCTCGGTCCGGCATATGATACGTCCTCTACCCTGATACATTCCCACGTGTCCTCCTCCAACGAATCGGTCTTCGATCTCGCCACAAAGTTGACAAGATGGGATGCCATCTATTTCGTCCAGTCGGCTCGTCGGGGCTACGTGTTTGAGCAAGAATGGGCTTTTGGGATGGGACTGCCAACCGCTATCTCAACGTTAGTGAAAGGTGCGTGATCTCAGCCGCACGCGCTCTTGCGGAGCAAGCCGGCTCCGGTTTAGATGCGAAACCCGACTATCTCCTGGCCCGATTCTCTTTTGGGAATCTCGGGGCCGGTATCTACAGGAGATGTTGAACTAATTCAATGTACAGTTTTTAGAAACCTCAAGCTCGATAGCAACGAATCACTTGAGCCATTGATTGGGGTTGGCATCTCTCATATTTCCCATCTGCTATCGGTGCTAGCTCTCTATGGGCTGGGCCTGAAGCTATACAATCAGCGAATTGCTCTTATTGCGGCACTGCTTCATATCCTTTCTCCTGCTGGACTCTTTCTTTCAGCACCATACAACGAGGCTACTTTCTCGTTCCTCACCTTTGCCGGCTTTCTGCTCTTATCTCAAGGATGTCTAGGTCAATCTCGAAGCATACTCGGCGACGGTGCCATTGTGGGATCCGGCATCATATTTGGTCTTGCCACCACATTTCGTAGCAACGGGATCCTGAACGGGATCCCCTTCGCCGCATACGCCTTTCTAGAAAGTTCACGGATTGTAAAGAACCCGAATGTAGTCAGCTTCAGGCGTCTTACCGCCGTCGGCATCGGGGGCAGTTACATTGCGCTGGGCTCCATTGGCCCGCAAGCCCTAGCCTACCAACTTTTCTGTTCCGGCTCTTCCGTGACCGAGGCGAGACCTTGGTGTAGCAAGTGGCTCCCGAGCATTTACACGTTTGTGCAAGAACGGTATTGGTGAGTAATTTTAGGATCGCTCAAACGAAGAAATTTTCAACTGACTCATTACAGGAATGTCGGGTTCCTTCGCTACTGGACCCCTGGTAACATTCCGCTATTCCTCCTTGCCGCCCCCATGATTTACTTACTGATGAAATCGGGCTGGGAAATGCTTACGGGAGCTGTGGCGAGTGTCCAAAAGCAGAAAGACTTGAGTGATCCTCCGTTAGATGCATCGCTACTTATCGGAGCCATAGCTTTGTCACAACTACTTCTTGCTGGGGCAGCAGTCACAACGTACCATATCCAGGTAATCACACGGCTTTCTTCCGGACTTCCACTCTGGTACTTCTGGTTGGCACAAAAGCTCGTGGATTCCGGGACATCCAAATCAGCAGGCGGTGTGGTCATATACATGGTGATGTATGCGACTATTCAGGGGGCTTTGTTTGCATCATTCCTACCACCAGCCTAGGTCTTGTTATTCATGTATCAACACCATCAGGTGGCCAAGCCTTCACGTATGGGCTTTGATTCCTTTGTCAGGGCGGCAAGCTCTCATGGCACGATATATTCAGCACTGTTGAATTATAAAGGAGTCCGGGCCTCGGATGGACTACCCAACTCCAGACAAGGTACAAATCCTCAACCTCACGTCCCAATCACGGTGAGGTTGCGTAAGCAATATATATATCAATGAGATCGAGGGGTACCGGTGGGGCGACGCCTTTTCCTTATCCTGGATGGCAGCAGAGACCATAGGAATTGCAGCCAGAGCTGGGTATGCTGCAATTCCGGTATAGAAAAGAAAAGAGTTGTGGATCTAGGGCAATGATACATGCCTTACTATGTCTTAATAATATATAAGAAATTCTTCTGACCTTTGTGTGATATTCAATACCCAAGCCTCACATAAAAACACTGCAAGTACAGCCGGTTTCTTTCGATACACAGGACTACCAGACTCATGAAGTAACTTGGGATATATTCTCCGTTTGTACCATTACATGGCACATACGACCATACGCACTAGAATACTCGGCATCCCGTCCGCTCTGCCCTAGATAAGCTGGTGACGGCTGGATTAGTAGTTGGATCGGTGACGGCCAGCGAATCCCCGGTGTTGTATGTTTTTCGTTCTTCTTTTTTTAACGACTAATAGTATAAACTTTTACAGGATGAGCTTGTGTTGCGGACTTTCCCGAATGTGGTGGACAGGCCCATTTTATAAGTAGAATAAAGTCAGCAGCCACTAATATGCTTTATAGCGTAAAGGTTTGACCCTTTCGCAATCCCTATCCGGCAGGACCCCGCTAGCGCCACTGGTTTTTATTTGCGATTTAAGACGCCTACGCAATTAAAGCTTCCGCATATTAAAAAGTCAATCGCAAATCAAATTGCGGGGAGCGCGCTAAAGATAATTAAGCCATTTAAACGCGGGCTTCTTTTCTTATATTTTTTCGGGTTTTTTTTTTCTATAATTATAAAATATTGATTATACCCTGCTTAAATGACACTTCCCGCCAAGGCAGACACCGATACACAACGCCATCTGATTTGTGGTCGATCCCAAACAGTTTATAAGGCTTTTTTAACCCTGCCTCTGTTAGGATACGGCCCCTCTTTCGCACAAGGGAGAGGCTCCTGGCTATCTACTCTTAAGATGTGGCTTCAGGCCAAAAGGATGGATAGCCTGATAAAGTATGCGTACACTCGACGCTAAAGGCACCCGGAGGCTCTAAACGTGTTAGGCGCTTTTAAGACATTTGGAAGTTTTTCCACAAATTCCAGTCGAACCGAAGGATAGCATCTATCCAACCATATCTTTACCTAGCAAAGATTATTCTTAAATTAACTCTTTTCGAATCTTTTAATCGCATATAATAAAACTTTTGAGATGTAGTCCAACCTTGTTCATTTTAGTCTGAACTTTTCGCGATTTGAGTGTTTTAGACTCGTTTGCGTGGCTGGTATTAGAAGCACTCGCCTAATAGTTGCTAAATCTCGAATTAGCTGTATCAGGTACAAAAAGAATCAAACGAATGCACAAATATAGACGAAAACCCTTCCGAAGGGAAACGGAAATAAGTGTGGAGGCTGACCTGTGTTCATTTTGTGTGGACTTAGTAAAACCACTAGCAGACACGCCGGACTTGCCGTTATAGGGACCTTACCATTCAAGTTCCGGAGATCTCATCTATTCCGGCGTGACATGTGCCAGAAACACTGGCAAATATCAGGGGGAGAAATGAGTGTGATTGAGATCTTGCTATCAGTATCTAGTAGAAGGTAAGACTCCCTACTTATCTGAGAATAGAGGCATGACTAGCTGATGCCGAATAGCCCCTTTCAGTCAGATCGACTGACTGATACATGGTGATACATTGATGAAACTCTGAGACCTGATCGTCAGTCTATCAGACAAGTCTGACAGACTAGGATCCTTGAAGTCAATGCTTCCTGGTGTAAGGAACAGATGCCCTATCACTTGACATATTGTACTCTAGCTATATAAGACTGTCCTCTCGGCGATCAAGAATAGCTACAAGCTAAACAGGTATGAACTCTAATACAATAGAGGAATTAGAGAGTGCCTTCCCGTAATATCCTCGGGATAACCAAAGCCTGTAGGTGATATAACTTGTCCCTGTGAGCGTTCGTTACACTAATCACTCCTGGATGGTCTGAAGATAATCGGCCACTGCTTTACTGAATATGTGGTCTCGGACAAGCTGGTCAGCAGACTCGACAATCCAAGTCTGGCAGTTTCTCTGCTTTATTCTCTTGCCAGGGTGTGTCTGAATGATTTTTGTTAGCATATACAGTCGCAATGAGAAAGGGAATGGATTTGTAAGGAGTACTTGCATTGTTAGTTGCAGAATTCAGGCTCTTCCCGGGTGTAGGAACCTTATAAGCACTGGCCTCAAATGTGCATACAGGCTTATCGTCACTTTTGTAACGTCCCCCGTTAAACATGACTTTTTCGCTAAAGTGTCTGCCATCTACCCATTGTAACGGTATCCTTTTCATCGGCTTGCTGCTGGTCAGGTCGAAATTGAGACTACGCTTAACTTCGAACGTGAATCCTTCAGCGACACTACCAATAGCATGGACCATAACACCGACTTCAGGGTTTTTATGCGAGCGCACAAAATAACCCCAATGGTTCTTATATGGATATCCATTAAATATCACTAACTCGACCATATACGCCCCAGCCGGGCCAGTGCTGGCCACGGCTGGAGGTTGGGGGCTTGCAGGATGGGAATTCGCGACCTTGATAGTCGATAGAGGCGGAGCAGGAGGCGGAGGAGGAGGCATAGTCGATCCAGGAGGGCTAGCTTGTTTCTTAGCAAAAATAAGGGTATAGTGATTGCTAAGCAAATGGATAGATTCCGCAGCCTGATTTTACAGAAAGAGCTAAGGGGACTTTAATAACGTTGAAAAGCTGAATGATTTGGTGAAATTAGAGGACAGATGAGACATCTATTCCGTTTATATATAACACACTCTTCCTCATCAACCCCATAAAGATACGGCGCGTGTTGGTTGTGCTGGTCAACTCGGCCGCATGGGCAGAAATATGGACATGGTACTTTTACCGCCAGCTCCCTGCTGATGTGGCGTGTTTCGGCAAGATCTTCAACCTTGCCGTATGGATAGAGAGACTGACATAGCCTCTTTCTGACGAACCCATAATAATACAGCCCATATAGGGTACGATGGTCGCTCTCTCGGCGTAGATGGAAAATGGACATGGCCATTATGTCTATAATAAGCATTACTACTTAAATGGCGCGTAACTGGACACATAAATCACCATGAGTGGAGTCCGCATAAAATAGATACGATAGTCCCTTAACACTATTGGTTGATACAGCTCCACACTAATATCTATAGCCGCCAGCGTTTAGAGATAGAGCCTTACTGGGACCCGATTCCGGCTTGCGATTCAGCCGAGAATACCCCAAGCAGGCATTTCCACCTGACACTTTCTTCCTAACATAGCAGCATGGAAGCCGACTCGATTATTTTTGGTGATTGGTCTCCATAGCTACTGTACGAGAGATTGCGACTAAGCGCTACAATCTGGCCAGAAATGGGCAGACAAGAACCCGGTCTGAATTCGGACTAGTCTGCACATGGCTACGTGACATACCTGTGCTCTACCTGCCTACGAGGGCGCATAGCTATCAACCTTTCAAAACTCGATTTTGCCGTTAGGGTAACTGCGACCACCCTTACCGCCTAGCAGAAAAGCAGCAGCTTTACTTCAGATTTTCGGTTTATTTAATAACTTTATTAATTTTAATTTTTAATTTAAATTTTATTTTAATTTATTAATTTAATATAATATAATATTAAATATTAATAAATTAATTATTTTTATTAAATTAATTATTTAATTATATTAATTAATATAAATTAATATTTAATTAAACTTTTTTTATAATTTATTATAATTTAAATATAAAATTAATAATATAAATTATTTAAAATAATTTAAAATTAAATTAATAATATAATATATTAATTTATAATATTTTATAAAATATTTTAAACGCGTTTATATAATATATTTTATTAATATAATATTATATTTAATTAAAAATTTTAATAAATTTAAAAAAAAGTTAATATATATATATAATATATATATATATTAAATAACGCACGATATTAAATAATATATTTATTTACGTTAATTAATATAAAACGGTATTTATTTTAATAATTACGCTTTTAATTAATTAAAATTAATTAAAATCTTCCTTTTTAATTATTAAAGATTTATATATATAAATTCGCGTATTATATTTTTAACGCGTATTTTAAATTATTTACAACGAATATTATTTTAACGAGATTTTTATTATATTTATATTTTTTTTATTTTTAAATATTTTTCGCATTTTTAAAATAAGTATTTAATTATTTTATAATTTAATTTTTTTAATACGTTAGCGTTTATTTATTATTATAAATACCTTTTTAACTTTATTTAAACGCATTTTTAAAAAGGTAATATTTTATATTATTATTTTTATACTTTTTATAAAATATTTAATAATTTTTATTATTTAAATCAGGGAATTATTTAAATATTTAAAAACTTTTTTTTTAAAAAAATAAATTATTTTTATATTTTTAACAGGTTATATAATATTTATAATATTTAAAATCGAGTTTTAATTTTAAATAAACCCGGAAACGTTAAAATCCGTAATTTTATATTTAATTTTAAAATAATATATTCCGGATTGAAAAAAATAAAGTTAAATTTTTTCAAATTAACTTTTACGTTTTTTTCGTTAAAAATTATAAAAAATACTTTTTTAAAAATAAAAATAAAAATTCTTTTTTATAATATATATTAATATTTAACGTATTAATCTTTTAATTAAATTATTATATAATTTTTTAAATAATTTAAATAACGTAATATTAAATAATTAAAAAAATAAAAAAATATATAAATATATATAATATTATAATATAATAATTTTTATAATACGTTTTAAATTCGTTTAAATAAAAAATTTTATATTTATTAAATATTAATAAATAATATAAGTTTATTATACGTTTTTTTATATATTCGTTAAAATATTTAATAAAATTTACGTTTATTTTATTTATTATTTATATTATAAATAAATTTATAATAAAATTATAAAACTTTATTTAAATATAATTAAAAGTATTAATAAATAATTAAAATTTAAAAAATTATAAAAATAAAAATTACGTAATAAATTATTAAATTATAAAGTAAATTAATAAATTAAAATACACGGGTTATTATAAATTATAATAAATTAATAATAAAACTTATAATTAAAAAGAAATTTAATAATATTAATAAAAAATAAAAAAAATATATATAAAAAATATTTCTTATTTAAATAATTATTATTTTAATAATTAATTTAAATATTTATTTATTTATAAATAAAACTTATTATACTTTAATAATTATATTTTTATTTATTAAAATTTAATATTTTTATTTTATATAACGTCTTTTATTAATATAAA
>JARVKI010000203.1:0-19230 GCA_036674765.1 Seiridium cupressi
TTTAAAATATATTTATATAATTTAAATATTTTATTTTTAATTAAGCGTTATTTTTAAATATTATATAAAAGGTATAAACGTTTTTAAATTTATCTTTTATAATAACTTTTACTAAAATATTTTTAAATTTTAAAACGTTATAAAATAACCTTTTAAAAATAATTACCGTTTTAAAATCGTTTTAATATTTAGCGGATTATCGTATTATAATAAGAACTTTATTAGTTCTTTCTTTAATTAATCGTAATTTTAATACGTCGGTTCGATTTAAATTTTCTCTTTTTTCTCGCTATTATTCCGTGCGATAGATAATAACTTAGTTTTAATCGGATTTATTTCCGTTTTCGTTAAAATACGTAAGGTTTTCGTAAGCGTTAATTTATCGCTCCGCGGGGCTTCTTTTTATTACCGCGATAATCTTAATAACCGGTATTATAAAATACTATCCTGCTTTATTTTTATTTAACTTATACGTTCCGTATTAATCGTTATAATATACCGTTTAAAATAAACTATTATACTTAATTAATTTTTTCGTAATAAGGTTAAATTATCGTTTTTTTAAAACTAATTTTAAAAGTCGCTTTTTTTTAAGCGAGCGGTATTCGTTAATAAAGTGTTTTATCTTTTTATAATTATAATACGTTATTAACTTTTTATCGTATTTACCGTTTTCTCGCTTTATAACGTTAAAGTTTATAAGTTTAT
Source organism: Seiridium cupressi (assembly GCA_036674765.1). Classification (NCBI taxonomy): domain Eukaryota; kingdom Fungi; phylum Ascomycota; class Sordariomycetes; order Amphisphaeriales; family Sporocadaceae; genus Seiridium; species Seiridium cupressi. Next base: position 709 of record JARVKI010000203.1, read on the forward strand.
TATATTTTTTATAAAACGTTTTTCCGTATTAATCGTTTTTTAAGCGTTATTAATTATTTTATTATAATCGATTAATATTAGTTTAAAATCGTATTTACGCGCTAATTTATAATCCTTTTAATTATTTTCGTTTTTTAAGTTATTTTTCATATAAATAGTTATTAATTTTAATAATCTTTTTAATATAAATATTAAGGTCGTCCGGTCGGTTTTCTTTAATAACTTTATTTTTAATACCTTTTTTAAGTTTTACGTAAAAGAGCGTTATAAAAGCATTGTCGTCGCTTTATTCGGTTTTAAAAGTAATTTATTTAAATTCTAATACGTATTTAATCGCAAAATTCTTTTATTTAAATTATATAAACTTCCTTTTTATTATATAAACTTTATTTAAATTATTAAAAATAGCTTTAAAACGTTATTTAAATTTATTATAATTAGCGAAAACTTTTTTAATCTTTTTATCTTTATCGTTTTTATTATTATTAAAATAGTTTTTTATAATTAATTTAAACTATTTAAAAGCGTTATCCTTTAAAAATCTAATAACGCATAATATTTTATCGGAGTTATTATTAATATTATTTTTATAAAAGCGCAGATATACTTTTACTTAAATAAAAAATCTTTAAACGTTACCGTTTTTACTATTATAAAACTATAATATTAGCATTTTATAATTAGTTTTATAAACGATAAGCGTTATAATAAAGATAGCCGCGATTTATTTAATAAATTACTAATTATCGTTACAAACGTTATTATAAGCTTATTAAAAATTACTTAATTATACCGTTAACTTTTATTATTATTATTATATTTAATATATTATATATAAAGCGTTAAGTTTACCGGTTAAATTTTTAATATTATTTCCGCTTAAAATTTAAAATATTATTATCGTTTATAAAATATTATTTAATAATTCTTAAATTAAAATATATATTTAAATAAAAATAATTAAAATATAATAAATATATTATTATTAAAATAAACTTTAAAATAATATATTAATATTAAATTTATATTAATAAAATACGTAATATAAAATAAAAATATTAAGTTTTAAATAAAAATATAATTGTTAAAGCTTAATAAACTTTATTTATAAATAAATAAATATTTAAATTAATTATTAAAATAATAATTATTTATATAAGAAATATTTATTATATATATATTTATTTATTCTTTTATTAATTTTATTTATTTATATTTATTTAATAAATAGAATTAATTATAATTAATATTAATTAATAAATTTTATTAATTACTTTTAATCGTTAACTTTTAATTAATTCCTATTGTTTGCTTTATTTTTATTATTTTAATATCCGGTATATTTACTTTTTATACGGTTGTATTCGTTAATCTTTTATTATTATTTTAATCCGTGCTTTACAAAGTAAAGTTTATCCTATTCTAGTTTCTTTTAATTTATATTCGTAATAATTACGTTGCTTTTTAAACGCTTTTTTAATTAATTTTTAAAGTCGTTTTTTTTTCTTATTAATTTATAATAATATTAAGTAAAAAGGATTTTAATTTAATTAAAAGTCGTTTTATTTTATTATATTTTTTAATTTACTTTTAAATTAAACTTTTTTTATTAACGTAAATTAAATATTTATTAATTTTATATTAATTTTACGTTTATAACTTTAAAGCGTATTTATATATTTTTTATAAATTGTTAATAATTACCGCGTATTTTTAAAAGTTTTTATAAATAATAATAACGTTTCTTATTTATTTTTTAATTTATAATATTTTAATAAAGTTTAACTTTAATTTTTTAAAAAAGAATTTATATTTTAATTTATTTTTAAAATATTAATTATATAATCGGTTATTATAATTAATTTAAAATATATTTATATAACTTAAGTATTTTATTATTAATTAAACGTTATTTTTAAATATTATATAAAAGGTATAAACGTTTTTAAACTTATTTTTTATAATAACTTTCGTTAAAATATTTTTAAATTTTAAAACGTTATAAAATAATCTTTTAAAAATAATTATTATTTTAAAATCGCTTTAATATTTAATAGATTATCGTATTATAATAAAAACCTTATTAATTCTTTTTTAATTAATTATAAGGCTTTTTTTTACCACCGCGATAATTTTAATAACCGGTATTATAAAGTATTATCTTACTCCGTTTTTATTTAATTTATACGTTTCGCATTAATCGTTATAATATACCGCTTAAAATAAGTTATTATACTTAATTAATTTCTTTATAATAAAGTTAAATTACCGTTTTTTTAAAATTAGCTTAAAAAGTTATTCCCTTTTTAACGAGTGGTATTCGTTAATAAAATATTTTATTTTTTTATAATTATAATATATTATTAACTTTTTATTATACCTGCCGTTTTTTTATTTTATAGCGTTAAAGTTTATAAGTTTATTATATTTTTTATAAGACGTTTTCCCGCGTTAATCGTTTTTTAAGCGTTATTAATTATTTTATCGTAACCGGTTAATATTAATTTAAAACTATATTTACGTATTAACTTATAATCCCTTTAATTATTTTCGCTTTTTAAGTTATTTTTTATATAAATAGTTATTAATTTTAATAATCTTTTCGATATAAATATCGAGATTTTTTAACCGATCCTTTTTAACGATTTCGTTTTTAATACCTTTTTTAAGTTTTACGTAAAAAAGCGTTATAAAGGTATCGTCATCGCTTTATTCGGTTTTAAAAGCGATTTACTTAAATTTTAATACGTATTTAATTATAAAATTCTTTTATTTAAATTATATAAGCTTCTTTTTTATTATATAAACTTTATTTAAATTATTAAAAATAGCTTTAAAACATCGCTTAAACTTATTATAATTAACGAAAACTCTTTTAATTTTTAATTTTTATCGTTTTTATTATAATTAAAATAATCCTTTATAATTAATTTAAATTATTCGAAAGCGTTATCTTTTAAAAATCCGGTAACGTATAATATTTTATTAAAATTATTATTAATATTATCCTTATAAAAACGTAGGTATGCTTTTGCCTAGGTAAGGAATCCTTAAACGTTACCGTCCTTACCGCTATAAGACTGCGGTACCGGTATTTTATAATTAGTTTTATTAGCGACGGGTGCTATAATAAAGCTAGCCGTAATTTACTCGACGAATTGCTAGTTATCGCTACGGACGCTATCGTAAGCCTACTAAAAGTTGCTTAGTTATATTGTTAATTCTTATTATTATTATTATATTTAATATATTATACGTAAGGCGTCGGGTCCGCTAATTAGGTTTTTAATATTATTCCCGTTAAAAGTTTAAGGTATTATTATCGTTTATAAAATATTATTTAATAATTTTTAACCTAGAATACGTATTTAAATAAAAATAATTAAAATATAATAAATATATTATTATTAAAATAAACTTTAAAATAATATATTAATATTAAATTTATATTAATAAAGTACGTAATATAAAATAGGAATATTAAGTTTTAAAAAATAAAAATATAATTATTAAAGCTTAATAAACCTTATTTATAAATAAATAAATACTTAAATTAATTATTAAAATAATAATTATTTATATAAAAAATATTTATTATATATATATATTTATTTATTCCTTTATTAATCTTATTTATTTATATTTATTTAATAAATAAAACTAATTATAATTAATATTAATTAATAAATTTTATTAATTACTTTTAATTATCAGCTTTAATTAATTTTTACCGTTTGCCTTATCTTTACCGTATTAATATTTAATATATTTATTCTTTATACGGTTATAACCGTTTTACCTTTTATTATTATTTTAATCCGTATTTATAAAATAAAGTTTATTCCGTTTTAACTTCTTTTTAACTTATATTTATAATAATAATAATAATTAATAATAAATTTATTATAATAATAATTATAATAACGGTATAAAACTTTAATTTTAATTAATAACGGTAGTAATTTAAATAAATACTTAAGATTTTATTTTTTATTAACGACGATATTATTAAAAAATATTATTAATTTATAATACGTTATTTTACTTTATTAACGTATTTTTAAAACGGTTTATTTTTATTTAATAAATATAAAAACGGTAATATTATATTTTTTATTATTATTTTTAATTAATTTAAAATGAAACAGTTTTTTTAACGTATTAATAATAATATAATAAAAATACCGGTTATTTATTATTACCCGTTAATTTTAATTTAAACTTTTTAATAAATATTAATTAAAAATATAAATTAAAAATCCATTTTTATTATAAAATATATAAAAATTATTATATAAATAATTAATAGAATGCAGAGCAGCAACTGATTTACTATTTAAAGAGTCAGCTTAAAATGAAGACCATGAATAAGAGAAAGCTAGCACGAATCTTGTCCCTCAGCAATAGGCTTAGTGGCCACGACCCGACCGAAACCTTTGCAAGAGGCTGGAGACAACTCTATTGTGATGTTGATATTCTGTGGGCCTCCATGGTCATGGTGAGTGTGTGATCCACCAGGTGTGCCAGAACGGCTGAAGAACTACCAAATATATCGTATATCTCGTAAATTAACTTTCCCCCACCTCCCAGCTCTTAGCTAAGCTGGGGTGGAGTGAGTTGAGGCTTGGCCCGAAGATAAGAGGGACGCGTTCTCCAGGTTAACAGAGACAAACTATCTGTATCTACCCGACGGCAAATCCGCTAGACCCTTGTTTAGCGTATACGTTATCTACAGTACCGCTATCTTGAGGGGGTCTTTGTTGCGCATGTTACCGCCTGTGCTGGTCCAATGTTCTAGCCCAGCCACGCAATCTGTCAGCTACATAACCACCTATCCCAGTGCTCCACCACAGACCTAGACTATAATACGAAGTCCTTAGTAAATTAACGAACTTGACAGCGTACCTGATCTAGCATCCCATCAGACTAGTTAGTCTTTAGAGTATTGAAGTTTGCCGCGCCCTTCTACGACTGCGTACTGAAGGCGGCAATCAATGGCTTTCGTTCTCAAATTCCTCGAACTGCCCCCGCAGAACCAGATTCATGGTGAGCGGGTTGTGACACGATGGGGCAATCGTGATTGTGAGTCCCTGTAGAATTTTGACCCTCCGCATTGGCTGCCATGCACACTACTCATCATTGTATTAGTATACCCGGTTCCTCGTGCTGAACAAACGTATACATCACTTTCCTACTTTGCCTACTGGGTAACCAGTGGTATCACCATTACGGCATGGACACTTGGAAGTAGCATGGTCGCCTATGGGTTGACTGCCGGCCAGGCTTGTGGTGCAGTACTGATCGGCTCCGTGGTCGCTGGCATCATGGCCGTTCTCTGCGGCCAGGCCGGCCGCAACTTCCATCTAGGGTAAACGAATCTACGTCTCTACCGTATATCATTTTCACCAGTAGAAATCTAACTAAAATGGTCATACAGCTATCCTATGATGGGCAGGGCCTCATTTGGGCTCTACGGCAGCTACTTCGTCATCATCATCAAATCCTTCATTAATCTGATTTTCGTAAGCTGTCCATGTCCCCTGATTGGTACTGTTCACTGCTTCCACAGAATGCTTCTAACTTGTACGTACAGTTCGGATCTCAAGCTAGTTTTGGCGGTCAAGCATTTTGTCTTATCCTCTCTGCAATTTTCCCGAGCTTCTTGAGACTACCAAATACGCTGCCGGAAAGGTAAGTGACGCATGGGAACCCCCTTTCCACAGCTGGTATTGCATCATTCCTGACTACTCATAGTGCTCAGATCACAACCAAGAATCTCATCGGTTTCATGCTGTATTTCGTTTTATTCGTACCGTAAGTCATTCCTCGCTTCCGAACTACACGGTTGTAAGCACGCGAACTGACATGCTTCATTTCTGCTACATCAGGCTCATCTTCATTCCGCCGCACCGGATCAATCGGTACCTCTATCCAGCATTCATGGTTATCTGTGCCACAGTAGCCGGCGTCCTCGGTTGGGCGATCAACGCAAACCATGGCCCCGGCAATCTCGTCGCACCATCCCTCGCCTTGTCCAAATCAGACGTCGCGTTTCGTATGGTGCAGGGAATGTGTTCAGTTGCGAGCGCGTGGACGGGAGCTGCCGTCCGCCAGTCCGACTGGACGAGATTCGCGAAGACTCGCAACGCCCCGCTGGCATCCCAGCTGACTGCCGCGCCGGTGACCATCACCATCTGCGCCCTCGTCGGCGTTCTGGTCACTAGTGCTACCACGTCCCTGTACGGCACCGTCATGTGGAATCCCTTGGTCCTCCTGCAATACGTACAGACGGTACAGTACAGTCCGGCCTGTCGCGCAGGCACCTTCTTTGCTGGTGTTGGTTTCCTGAGCAGCCAGCTGTGGGTGAACCTCACCCAGAACACTGTCTCCACTGGAATGGATCTCGCCGGGCTTGCGCCTCGGTATATCAGCATGAGACGCGGTGCTCTCATGCTGGCTGTAGTGGGCATCATCATCCAGCCCTGGCGGTTTGTGTCATCAGCAAATACCTTCCTCACCGTCCTGTCGAGTTTCGGTGTCTTCATCGCCCCGATCACCGGCATTGTCGTTGCGGACTTCTGGTACGTTACTTGCTCATACCCGCGAGTACTCGCAGAACACGCTTCTCTAACTTTGCCTACAGGGTTGTGCGGAGACAGAAGTGGAAGATCCCAGATCTTTATCTTAGAGATGGTATTTTCTGGTATACATGGGGACTGAACTGGAGAGCTTTCCTCTGTTTCGTCATTGGCGCAGTGCCCTCGATGCGTAAGCCCTCCTTTCCCGTTTTACCGTGTCAATTGTAAGGCTTACACCACTATAGCTGGCTTTGGTGCCGCGGTGTCCGGTACCGCCATCGGTAACGCTGCTGCGCGCATATTTCAGATCAATTACTTCGTGGGCTTGGCATTGGGATTCATCTCTTTCGTACTGATCAATCTCATATCGCCCCCACCAGGACTAGGGATTATGGAGCATTTCGCAGAGACCACAATCGAAGGTTTCGAGAATCCCTCCGTAACTGCCGATTGTTCTACCGACGACCATTCAAAAGAAAAGGGGCCGTCTGTGAATAACTATGGTCCAAGTCAAGTTTGAAATCGCCATGGTGGCTGGGTTCTTGTTCGAGTGGAAGGTCGCTGGGAAGTTGCTAGATCTGAGGATCCTGTCACGGGTGGGCTTGTGATATCAATGACAGTTAGAAGCATGCCGGAATCACTCGTAGTCACGTAGATATAGTAATTAGCTCAATAGCGTCAATTGGAGTTTTCATCCTGTTACCAACCTTTTGAACATGTCGCATATTTTTAGGTCTGTAAGTCTCAAACTGAAATTAGGAATACGCCAGAGCCTCAAAAGTAGCTCAGGTTTAGAGCCAATCAACTGCAATCATACCTCCCAAGTGGAAAGCTTCATACAAGCACAGTTGAGTTCCCAAATAGTCGTAACCTCATTGACATTGTGAGGTCTGTTTGGTCGTTGCCCATCATTTTATACCAGTGACTGTAAATTCGGCATCCAAGGCGCACAAGAGATTGGAGCGAAGACGTGTACAATACCGGGACTAAAATGGTTCTAGAAGTGTCCCCCGAGTTATCAGTACTGAATAGTATGATACAGCCGGCCTTGGTTGTCCACGCAGCACTTAGTGTTGGCCATAGGCAAAAGTCATTTTGAAAGGACCTATGCAACTATATCTCTTTGGTGTGTTCTTGGGCGGAAGCTCATGTGTTCCGACGGCCATACTTCCGACTTGCCGGGTCCCTTGTACGTGACTAGGCCGATAAGAGTGGGGTACAACCGGGATTGCATCAAACACCCCCGTACTGACGGAGTATCTTCATACTTACACAATTGATTGGTCTAATGTTGGTCTGCTGTGCTCACTCCGTATTCATCGGGATAGCTTGACGTCCGCATTGTCGGCATATCTTCCAATCGGCGTAGCGATCAAAACATGCTTTGGACACAGTCACATATGAATAATAAGCTCGCCTCTCAGTGATCCTTGAACCAGCTAGACACAAGTCGTTACACATCACCATTTCAACAGCGCCATACATTTGTCTCGTCATTATGGCTACTACCGACGGCCAGAAACCCAAGAAGCGTTTCTTCCTCAACTTCTTTGATCATGGATGCAAAGGCTCGCACATGTCGCCGGGCCAATGGCGATAAGCTGACCTTTTTGCGATCTTTGGTATGCAGCCACTGACACATCGCAGAGGGGATGGTGACAAGGGAACATCCAAGGACACATTAGAGTACTGGGTCAATCTTGCCAGGCTAGCCGAAAAGGGCAAGATCTCATTCATCTTCCTGGCAGACAGCTACAACACCCACGACGTATATGGCGACAGCACTGATGCTATGCTACGTGCTGGTGCGCACACGGCCACTCTGGACCCTTTCACAATCGTAGCGGCTATGGCAGCAGTAAGTTTAGCCTATCCAGAAAATACTTGTGACAGTCGTGGGTGCTTCCTGAATTTGGACTGCATCCCTGCAGTCGTCAGGAGGGTCGACTACGGCGAAGTATTCCGTAATTATTCTCATACGGATGTAACAACAGAAGATTCCGGGCTGACTTGGAGACTGTGAAGGTGACCAAAACGGTGGGCTTCGGCGTCACTGCCAGCACGAGCTACATGAAACCATATGCACTGGCAAGGACGCTTTCGTCCTTGGACCACCTGACCAACGGCCGTGTTGCATGGAATGTTGTGACAAGCTGGAGCAAAAGCTATCCATTATCCCAGGACGGCCGTTTGCGATTTCCGACAGAGATATCGATATCCAGGTGAGCATCTCGATATAATTACGCCGGCTGCAAACACTCAAATGTTAATAGCTACCCCTGGACGTAGAAGAATCCTGTGAAGATGTCATAGTTTTGGAGCGGGCGAAAGTGACTGACTCACAAGCCCCACGAGCACCAGCGACCGAGTCTACATCCATAACTGGATTCAAATACATTTGCCAGCTGAGACAGATTGAGTCGGACATACAGCAGTCTATATATCGCGTGGACCAGTGCCAGCCCGCCATAAAGGCCGAAACGGAGCGTATCCTCAAAGTTCTGGAGCAGTGGAAAGAGAGGTACGACTGCTGCCAGCACGTTGCAAAGCACGATACTGTACTAATCCTATATAGTATGCCTCGAGATGCATCCCATGCTCACCCCGAATCTCCGGTCGTGGATAAACTTGACTTTTATGTCCGTGACTGGTACACACCCTTCCTCGAGCAAACGCAGAACTGATTCGACTTGCAGATAGTGTACTATTACAAATGCCTTCGAATCCTTCTGCATCCGGCCATTCTTTCCGTTGAACTTTCGAACACAAAGTATCTCACTAAGTGTGCAGAGGCTTGTGCAGGGGTGTGCAGAACGTATAAAAAGCTCCACCAGTCAGTTCCTGTAGGCTTCAGCGTGATGGCTCTCCATTCGATATTCCTTGCCGGTACGTTTCATCCTTAATTTCTCCTTGTGGTCACTGACTTTGTTCGTCAGGGCTAACGTTGCTATACTGTGCCTGGGCCTCTCCCAAGAAAGTGCTTAATATCAGCACCAGCAATGACATGAACGCCTGTAGCATCGTTCTGTACATGTGAGCTGCGCACGGAATTCCGATGCGCGTAGCCTGCTAATCAACGCAGTGTTGCTGAACGGTGGCCTGGTGCGCGGAAACATCGAGATCTTTACGAGTCCATCAAACAGGTGGTCCTCGAGTCGATAGAAGAGGGCAAGTACGAACCCCGGCGGGCTATCACCAGTCTAGGATCGGATATAAGGTCTGGTGTGAGGGGAATAAACGACATCGACGGTTATGAAGAGTTGACCGCTTATGCCATGGTAAACGAAATGGCCGGGAGCCCAATCACGTCCGACGCAGTCACTCCTCAAGATCGCGACTCGAATTGTGTTGCCGATACACCTGGGACTCGACTGAATCCGAACAAGGCACTACCAATGGATGGAACGCAGCTGGGATACCTGGAGCTGCATTTATCCCTGGACACCATGTTTGCTACGCACAGCAACGACTGGATGATGCCCTGATGGAACAAGATTGCATCAGCCAGGAATAGCTGCAGTCACGAGACTTGCAAAAACGTGTTTATTGCTCCGTGTAAGAGTGCCTAACCACGGCGTGTTCCCAATTGTTTACAAACGAATACTATGGTTGTATCTAGCAACACCTCCTTCACTGCGAATATGTGCAACGCCAGACGGTAAATGATAAGACCCAGTGTACATGACGAGCCACACGACTGCATACCTGTAGCTGTGGAGTTTCTCTGCAATAATGGACATCCTTCTCAGTGCTCCGCCTCGACGTCCTGGGCTGTACAGCGCCGTCGACACGGATGATCTCCCAAGACCCTTATCAGCAACGTTCATTTGTTAAATGGTACGTATAACGAATGCACACAAAATGGAATCAAAGCTCCAGTGTAGGGTGGTATTGTTTGAAGCAGGTAGAAAAGAGAAATCTACAGAACGTGTCCAACCTGTTTATGTAGGGATTTCCCGCAAGGGCCTCCTGTAGCGGGGTTGGTCCTCGAAACCGACGAAGCATAGCTCCCACCCAATTCATCTTGCAGCTCCAGCCATTTCACGGACTGACGTTATTCCGTAACACTACGACGATAAGAACTGACTGGATTGAAATGACACAGTATTTATCTACACTTTCAAACTGCTCTATTAACAGGGCTGATCCCGCAGCTTGGACTATAAATGATAAGACGCAAAGCATTGTTCCATTGAGATTGAGCTTTCTTTAGCGCTAACCACTTTTCTCTTAGGCACAAATCTCAACTAGTTATCGGTAGCAAGCTTATTATCTTGTTTAAAAGTCGCAGGTTCCTACCTAGTGAGAGCCGGCCATGGATCTATAACATCGGTTAGAGCGATGCGAGATATCACGTAGAGCGGATGCGCGAGACTTCAATCCCATTGAGCGTTGAACTTTTCCAGAGGCTCAGGGATCGAGGCCGGCAGTTGTAAGAATGCTGGTCCAGTTGGGTGAGATGCGACCATCCTGGAAGAAATCGGGGAACATCTCTTGATAGTGTTCCCAAAGAGCTGGGTACTGCAGTGGGTCGGAGGCACCTCCTTTATCCATGTTGCCGGTGATCAACGTCTGGCCTTGTGTACCGCTTGGATAACCAAAGATGGAAGAGATGGTTCCGTTAATTGAGCTTCCGATATGTTAGTGTTTGAAATTGTCCAAAGTCTGACGGCAGGTCGGAACGATGTGCTTACGCTGCATAGTATCCGCGTGCTGGAACATTGGTCTTGCAGCTGCGAACGTCCTCGAGGTCGCCCACACCAATCAGAGTCGAGACCAGGTGGGAACCACTCTTGATCTTGTCCTCAACTTGTCGGAATAGGACGCGAGTATCGTTGTAGAGACCGCTCGTAACGCTGACTTTGGTGATGTTTGCGGCAGGCTAGACGTCGGCGATGTGGTTAGACTAAATGCCTGCTCCGATTCTGATGGCAGTACGTACCTGGATCATCTCTACGCTGATGTCACTGCCGTTCTTTTCGTAGTAATAAGTGATTGGACCATCACTATGATTTTGTATCAGCTTAAAGTTGATGTGTAGCATAAGCCATTGAGGAGCGTACTAGTAATAGTTGGGAACGGTGGCGTTAACTCCAGACATCGGGTTGTAATATGAAGAAGCATCTTCTCCGGACTATGATATGCAGGTAAGTGAGATTTCTGGAAATCAATTCAATGGTTTCTCTGTCCATTTACCTGGAAATCTGCAAGGATGATGATCTCAGACCAATCGGCACGGAAGCGAGTGGGCGAAAGCTGCTGGGTTCTCCACGCCTGTATAGTTTGCGACTTGATACCGGGTGCCCAAGGCAAGCCGTCTGGAACAGGCATTGATAGACCCATATACCTGTACTCCGTCTTAGCACTGATGTCTTTTTGCGTGAACGTGATAAATGGTATTACCACCAGGCGAGCGTGTCGTTTTTCGCCGATAGGAAAACCTTCTTGAAAGCTGTGAAGGTGTCGACATCCTCGGGCAGAGGCGTAAGAGCCGAGTAGAAGCTCGAATCATCCCAATACGGCCATTCCACCGCGAGAACAGGAGTGGATGCTACTAAGGCAACCAGGGCCGTTATTGACTTGAGGATACCAACCATTTTCGACGATATTCTACGTCTTTGGCCTCATTAGATGGAGATATTTTTGGACTTTTTGCTGCTACCTCTCGCGCCAGCTGAGTGGCTACTTATCAACAACGACATTTAATACCGCGACCTCCCATGGCTCCGTCATTCAGCTGAGAACATACTACTGCAAACCCACCCACGATAACAGAATATTAGATTCGAGTGCCGAAGTGGAGTTGCTACACTCAATTGTTGTTGACGTATTACCGGAAGACCAGAGGGGCCACCGCCGTCGGAAGCGCGGCTCAGTTGATCCGCTTTCGACCCGGGATTCCGCCAATATCGTCACTGCCGATCTGAATGCCTGTAAACAACGTACCTAGCGTTATCTTTCTCTTTATCATCATTTCTAATTGCAAATCGCAAAACATCCCTACGTATCGATGCAGAGCTTGATTTGAGATTGGACTAACGACGGACCACCGTGGTAGCTAATGGCCCTAGCCGTGCGTGTCAATGCCTCGCAGCGCTTCCGTAGGATCGGTTTATTCCGCATGCCGCCTTTTTCATAACGTACGCGTTAATACTAAGATCGCATATCTTTTTACGAAGCTCCGTATGGCTCTCAAATAATGTCATGGTCAGCAGTTCTGTTGTCAAACACCTCGTTAGTTTCGTCGATTAAACGCGTCCATGTTCGCGCCTTTAACGATGATTGCATACATTCTTATCGAATCCTATCTCTTCCTGGGTCTGAGCGTTCTAGGAGCAGCATACAATGTTTCCAGCACTTCGGAACACTGCAGTGATCTCTTTGACTTCACTGGGGATGCGGGCCTCGAAGCACCGACCAAGGTCTCAAATGCGACATACGTCCCGGCTAACACGACATCTGGCATCCCAGCGTACTGTTCGATCCTAGCTCATGTTGAGACCAGCGGCGGAGACACGAGGTACCTAGCCTACCTCCCGGCGGACGGCAGCGACTGGGTCGGCACCTTTGTTGCTCATGGATGTGGTGGCTCTTGTGGCAGCCTTGGTCTCGACTACGCTTATGGCTATGGATCTTTCGGGAACGGATACGGGCGAGATGCTGTCGCCATGGGCTTCATGATCATCCAGAATGATTTGGGACACGACTCAACTCTTACTGTGAGCATCAGTAACTGAATTTTTGAGGCGAACTTCTAATTATTGCGGCATCTAGAACGACACGTCGTCTTCCTGGAATGCATTCCGCAATAACAGAACGAACGAAAACAACTTTGCGTTCTTGTCAACGCATGTCACTACGGTCTCGGGCAAGGCGTTGGCCGAGTTCTATTACGGCGTATACCCGAAGCGCTCCATCTTCCGTGGTGGCAGTACCGGTGGTCGCCAGGGCCTTATCAGCGCAGCGCGGTACCCGCATGACTTTGACGGCATAATCACAGGCTACGGCGCTCTGAACGAGACGGGGATCGGTGCCATACAGTATCCTTACCTCGCCCAGGTCAGTCAGTATGGTAATGGCACGCAGATCTTGTCCTCGGCCGATCTGTACTCACTCAACGCTGGTGCGTTGGCCGTCTGTGATGAGAACGACGGGCTGGTCGATGGCGTCATTGACAACTCGTATGCATGCGATTTCGACCCTGTCACAATCCTTTGCGCCAACAAGACACTCACGACGACCCATGGGTGCCTGGATAGCATGAGCAAGGTGGCGGCTGCCAGGAAAATGTACGGGTGGCCGAGTAACTCGTACTCCAATCAGCTGGTGTACGCGCGTTACCCACCTGGATCAGAGCTCAGTTGGGCCCTCTTCACCACTGCTGCCGGAGCCAATTTCGCCAGCAGCTTCACAATTAATGCTGCTTTCCAGCAGGATCTCGTCAACTGGACTCTGGATCAGTACGATTGGGATGTTTACCCGTACGCGACAGCCTATATGGAGGACATTTACTCGACCGACTTCACCAACCTAGGCGTCTTCCGCGCCAAGGGCGGCAAGATCCTCCATTACCAGGGCTGGGCCGACGGGAGTGTGGCCGCGGGATGGAACGTGGAGGTCTATCAGAAAACCATCGACACCATTGGCTACAACACAACCACCGACTTCCACCGGCTGTTCATGCTCCCCGGCGCGGCGCACATTGACATCAACCAGAACGTCGACGGCATTGTCGGCTGGCGCGCCGACTACTACGGGATGCTCAACGCCTGGCTCGATACGGGTGTCGCCCCGGAGACACTGGTCGTCGAACACTGGAACTACACGACGGGCGCAGTCATTGATACCCGGTAAGAAATTGACCCCCAAAATCAGTTGCTGCCTCACCGGGATCGGGCACATGGAGATTCGGATTTTGCTGACTTCTCTCCTAGTCCATATTTCCCGTATCCGCTGACCCCCAAGTTTGTTGGGACCGATCATAATAACCTAAATAATGTCTCCAGCTGGGAGGGCGTTATACCGGCAAAGTCGGAAAGAGGAGTTGATTATCCATGGAAGAACTAAGACAGGGTCGGCTTATAGTTTCATGAGTGTGCCTTAAGCTGCTCGATCTAGTACATCCTCACGGTGAACTAATTATGCTATTTTCCTGGTAGCATTGTCCTAGGAGAACTATTTCAGAGAATATACATGTCAAGAAACCCGCTCGGCGCTCTGGCGTGGGAGGTGTTAAGCTATGCGCCCGGGTCTTGTAGGCAAGGAAGCCCGTATCCAGTGAATGGATCGCAACGTATAAATATTAATTGTCCCGAACCACAAGATTCGAGACATTTCCGACGTAATGTTCGAGAGTCATCCGAGACAACTTTCTGGCTGTTCTGGGGGAGAGCTGATCTGGTTGTTAACGTGATTTATCCCGTCGCTTTAGAGCAGATTCTGAGGGAGTCAAAACGGTATTTCTACAAATGACGGAGATAAGTCGCGATGGTTTCAACGTGCTAGGATAGCAAGCCTAGGATCTTCTCAATTGAGATATTCATTCCCTGCGCCTTAAGTTTCCATACCCGCAAATTAACGAAAACCGAGCGATTTACTCTTTATAAACATTAAATTAACCCTTTTTATCTCTTTAATATTATAATTATATTCCTTTTTTTATTTTTTATAATATAAAGTAAAATGTTAAAAAACCCGTATTAAATTATTATAATAATTAATATAAAACGTTTTAATTATTATTAAATTATAAATTATATTATAATAATATATAATTAAAAATTTAACTTACTTAATAAAATATAATTTAAAGTTAAGTTATAACGAAAGGTAATAATAAGAATTACTACTTTTAAACTAATGCGAAATTATTTTAACTTTTACGGCGTAATTATTATTACGTAATAAACGGTAATTCTTACCGCGTTAAAAATATTTAAATAAGCAAAAACTTATTTTTTTTTTTTACCAGTTAATTAAATCTTTTATTAACGTTATTATTACCGCCCCTTTTTATTACCGTTACCGTTACCGTTACCGTTATTAATTTATTAGTAATTAATCTTTAAATTCCTTTATAATTTTTACCTTATTATTATAAAAATTATTATAAAAATCACCTTTATTATACGTTAATAAACGTAATTTAATTACGTTATTATAACGATTATCTTACGATAAAAATCACTTTTATTACACGTTAATAAACGCAATTTAATTACGTTATTACAGCGATTATCCTACGATAAAAATCACTTTTACCCCGCGTTTATAATTACTTTTATTACACGTTAATAAACGTAATTTAATTATAACGGCATTATAATAATTATTATTATTACGTAAAAATAAATAAACTTTAATTATTACGTTATATTAATTATTTTATTATTATAATAACTTTTAATTATATATTATTATAATAATTAACTTTTTTATTATTATTATATTTAATTAAGTTTTTTTAATTACTTTTTTTTACCTTTTTATTATTATAATAATTTTTAATTATATATTATTATAATAATTAATAATTAACTTTTATTATTATTATATTTATTTAAACTTTTTTAATTACCTTTTTTTACTTTTTTATTATTATTATTTAATTTAACTTTTTTTATTACTTTTTTTATTATTATTTTAATTAATTTACTTTCGATTATTTTTTTTTATTATAATTATTATTATTTAAACTTAAATTACTTTAAATACCCTTTTTTTATTATTATTTAAAGCTTTTAATTTTCCGCTTTATATTAACGGTAATAGTTTATAATATAACTTTTTATTATTCCGTTATTAAATATTAATAATATCGAATTTATTATTATTATAATAATATTACCGTTATTAAATATTAATAATATCGAGTTTATTATTATTACGGTAATATTATTATTATTATATTTATTATTAAATTTAAAAAACTTATAAATATAAATATTAATTACTTTTTATTATTTATTACTTATTATTTATTATTATTAATATATTTAATAAGTTATTAATTAATAATTAATATAATTATTATAAAATAAATATATAATTTTAACTTTTAAAATATATTAAATTTATTTAATTTTAAAACTTTAATAAAAGTTAATATATAAATAATTTATAAACGTAATTTAATATTTATTTACCCGGACCGTATTATTTAATTTATTATTATTAATTATTTTTTTATTATTATTAATAATTTAAACGATACCGCTGCCTTTTTTTTAAATTTAAATATAAATAAAATCTTTTAACTTCGCCGTTATTATATTAATAATTTTAATTTAAATCTTTTATATTATTATTATTAGTTTTTAAAACGTAATATTATTAAAATAAGTTATAAAAAGCTTTTAAAAGATATATTTATATTATTTTTTAATAATTATAATATATATTTTATTATTATTATTAAAATTACCCCGTCCGCGTTAACGGCCTAGTTTATAACTTTAAATAACTTTATTACCGGCGTTAATAACACTTTTTAACGCATTTTTAACGGTATTAACAATACTTTTCGCAGTACTTTTAACGGTATTAATACCGGTATTAAATTATAATCCCGCTTTTAACCACTTATTAACGCTAATAATACTTATAAAAAACTTATCGACTTTAATTTAAATAATAATATAAATAGCGATATTAACTTTATATATTAACTATTTACCGGATTAAATAATAATAAGTTATCCGGTAATAAACCTTTATTTAATAATAATAATTATAATATTTCGTCCTTTTTTATTAAACGCCGTTTCGACCTTAATCGACGTAATATTAGCTTATTTATATCGTTTTTATTATAAAAAGTTAATACTCGCCGTAAAAAGAAATACCGCGGTTATAAAGACTACGATTATAATACGCTTTATATCCCGCCGACCGCCCCCGTTACGACTAACGGTATTAACGCTCGTAATATACCGTCGATTAATAGCCGCTTAATTAAAAAGCGGTTATTACTATTAAAAAACGTATTTTATACCGCCGGATCCTTTATATTCGTCGGTTAAGCTCGATTATAACTAATATTCCTTTAAATTAATAATAACCTTTAAATTAATAATATTATTTTTAATAATAACCGGATTATAATAATCGGTATTATTAACGCCCGCGGCCGTTTAAACCTCTATATTAATATTTATAATATAAATTAACTTTATACGTAATATATTAATAATAATAACTATCCGTTATTAATACCTTTTAACTTTTATTATTATATTAATAATATAATATTTATTATTTTTATAAACGTTATTATTACTTATATTTTTTATAATTTAATTTATATTAATTTCTATATAAAAATATCCCGGTTATTTAATATAATAACCGATTAACGCTTTTAATATTATTAACTCGTTATACTTTTTAATTAAAATAATATTATAAATAATAACTTTTTTTTTAAAATTATTTATAAACGATAAAACGGTGGATAAAAAGGCAGCGGATAAAATAATAATAATAACGTTATTAATTATTATAATATAAATAATAATAATTTATAAAAGTTTACCCCGTTTTGTAAAAACAAAGTTTAAATTTAAATATATATAATATTAAATAATATATTAAATAAAAAATAATACGTATTAATACTAATATTTCACTTAATAAAATATAATTTAAAGTTAGGTTATAACGAAAGGTAGTAATAAGAATTATTACTTTTAAACTAGCGCGAAATTACTTTAACTCTTACGGCGTAATTACCACTACGTAGCAAACGGTAATTCCTACCGCGTTAAAAATACTTAAATAAGTAAAGACTTATTTTTCTTTTTTACCAGTTAATGGGTTAGGGTTAGGGTTAGGGTTAGGGTTTAGGGTTAGGGTTAGGGTTAGGGTTAGGTTAGGGTTAGGGTTAGGGTTAGGGTTAGGGTTAGGGTTAGGGTTAGGGTTAGGGTTAGGGTTAGGGTTAGGGTTA
>JARVKI010000204.1:0-16195 GCA_036674765.1 Seiridium cupressi
TTTTGCTCGCCGAATAGGTTTCACTTTGGTTTTTTTGCCCCGCGAATTCCCAGTGGCCGTTTAAAACGGGTGGGCAAAACGCCAACCCCCCCCCCCCCCCCCCCCCCCCCAGACTCTGTGGTCGTAGCAAACATGCAGCATTTTGAAGGATTAATTTGAGGTACCGATAGGCCGGGACACATCGTCGACCGGGGCATGTGACAAGGGCTCCAGAGGCTTCGTAGGAGGTAACATGAAATTCTGTCCCGAGGGTCCCAGTCGCTGGCACAGCTCCAATGGCACCACGGCCGGCAGGGAGTATGGACGGAAGGGTCCAAGAAGATCTTTTCATCAGGGTATGATCAGCTCATCATGACAAGTGAATGTACCCTGGACAAATTTGGTCCCACCCGCCATCGGTAGTGGTGCGTCTTTTAGTCTTGATAGCACAGCACAGGTATTTGGAGTACCTGGTCTGCCGAGGACGAGGACATGGCCGAAGGACAAAAGCGAGATTCCCACAGAACACGTATGGGTATCTCTTTGAACCAGAGAAACGCGTAAAATCATGCATTTCGGCTCCATCCTCATGACGATTGAATAAACCTTCGTGTTCCGAGTGAATAAACCTTCATATTGTGTTTGGCTTTGCGGTGGCCTACGGAGAAATAAATATTAGTGAAACCCTCTCTCTGGCAGGCCGGCATATTTCTTCTTCCGTTAAAACAGTCGAGTGAACCTCAACTTATGCAGTTCTGGACTCTAATGCAAAAGTTTCGCTGGAGCCTGCTGCAGGAACAGGTCTCGGGTGGAAAAATCACTGGCCGCAAAAAGCAGATGTCATTGGACGACCCCTGCGCAAGTGTCCTACCACACAAGCACCACGGCTTGGCGGACGGAAACCTTGACAGGCCGCAGAGGGCGAACAGAGAGTCGTTGGGGTTGCGCACTGATACGGTGATCACCGCATTTCCTGGTCCCATCGGGCCACTTGGACCGAGCAGATAATGCAGCAGATGGAGTACAGAGTACTTGCGTTATGCAGCGCAAGCATTAGCGGCAGCGTAGTGTTGCCAGATTCGTAATGTGATGCGAGCGGATGCAGGCACAAGCATAAAATACGAATAGTTGCTAACGAGAAATGGTGTCCTGATGGTGTTTGCATAGTATACCCCATATAATCCAAGCGGACGTACTTGTCACCATGGCGGAATCAACTAGATGAATGCCGTCGAACTCCGACAGACCCGATCAGTCAATAAACAGTGCATCTAGCTTTTTGAGCCTATGGCCAAGTGCAGTCATGATATGATGTCTTTGCTTCCTTGCTTGCTTGCTTGCTACTAGCCAGTCGGCGCGCTACCTGCTGAGATATACCTGGCGCAAGAAGACCCGGCAAGTCGACATGGCCTTCGCAGATAGTCCACCATTGCACAGCGTTCCTTGTCGTTGTTTTCTTGCACTATGTAGATGTTTGATTCTGGGCCAGGCTGAAGCCGACTAGCGGTGATTCAATAGTCTGTATACGGCACGGGTGAGGGCCTTGTTATGGACGGCAAGGGACCAGTAAGGTTAGTTATCTTCAGTGGGTTTGGGGAGGGCCTTGGATCGCGTGAGTTCTAGTAGCCACGTTTTGATTTATCGATGGAGAGCGAATTGGAAGCTAGGCAAATCCCGCTTCGAGACACGAACTGAGGTTGTCAACGACCCTTTTTTTTTTTTTTTGTCCTCTCCCCCAGTTAGCCTCTAGCTTCGACGTTGAGTAAGCCATCGGCCAGGAGCCTTTGCGTGCGAGACGATTTTCTGTCCCGTTCAAGCCATAGCCCAACCTATTTATCCACAAAGTGGCAGGCTGAGAGATAGTATTGATGCTATCTCCTGACAGATCGTTTCGAAACACTCCAGTAGGCAAAGTTTGAATCAGTCGAGCGGCCGGCTGCGCGAACTGACATATTGGCCCTCCACATCAGAAATTCCCCGGCACTTGCGGGGTGGCGGCTGGTGAAGTTCAACAGCACACGAGCCTCTTTTTATTCCATTTATTTATTTTTTATTCCGTGATGGACTGCTCAGCTTTGGAAAAGCAGAAAAATCTGAGATACGGAGGCGATGAGAGCTATCACATTAGACTAATGCCTCTTATTGGAACAAGTGAGGCACAAGATGTTGGGTAGCGGGCCTAGTCAGCTGGCCTTTTCCAGAATGTTGGAACCAATCCGACCAGAGGGGATCGGTATCAAGCACATAGGCTTTAGTGGGCTGAACCAGCAGTAAAGATTGTCTAGTCGCCAACGGGAGCGAATTGAGCCAGCGATGACGATAATGGCGTACGCAAGTGACTGGTCCATGGCGCGCGAAAGGCGGTTTCATGTTTCGAGTGGCCCGATTAGTGCTGCAGTCAATGTAGAGAGCTTGCATGAAGTCACAAATGGAGGCGCCAGTTCTGCAGTGTGCCACCCTCCCCACCATGGTCCGAGGCACAAGAGACACCAACCGCGGCGCCGTATAGGCCTGACTGCACACCAATGCAGCGCAGGAACAGGAACAGGAACGCGCGCTTCTTTTTCTGCCGCATTGCATGGCATGGCATCGTACTGTGCTGTGCGAGTACAGTAGCTGAGAGCTGGTACCAAAACCTCTGGCCTACGGGAGGTGTGATGAGCCTTCCCTTTGCCGCAGGGAGCGCGGGCTTTGTCCGAGCCTGCTCAGAGGCAGCCGGCAAAACAGACTTAGCATTGATTCTGGGTGCTGGGATTGCGCTCGACAGCAATGCATTTTGCACGTTGAACCAGGCTACACCCTCGGCCTTGGTAGCATGGCATCATAGTCAGTGTTTCGCTTGGTTTCCCGACCCCCATGGCCCCTCCCCAAACCAAACCAGACTCGTTGCGAGTCCCATTGGTGTTTGTTTCTCAGAGCTCAGAGGCAAGACTGCACATGTCTCTTGTCCAATGAACGAAGCGGTCACACTTTTGGTGGCAGGACCAAAATACCGCATCGACAGGAAGCAACAAGCACACGAGTTGGCGAAACGCCGTGCGCGTTCTCGTCGTCGTGACTGGAAGCTGGTGGTGGCACCCGTGCAGAGGCAAAGAGGCCCACGGCATCGCTGACTGGCAGAGCGACTGAATCCATCGGCGGGCGTGCCACCTATCACGTCGCGTTATGCAAGCTGACCGTCCGTTCATAAGGTGACATTCATAAACTATCGAGGTGCATAGCGTGTGCGTGTGCATGGAGCAGCAGGAATGAGGATGGGCATTGCAGCCTGCCGGAGTGGGATAACTCACTATTGGGACGAGAAGCCGGCGGGCCTCGTTCCTGGCTACCGTATGCAGGCCACGACAGGGACTAGAGCTGCTCGCTCGTGTTTAGTGCTGTGGGCGTTATGCAAGCCGTCTGAGTGCGCGGCGCATGGGAGTACGTACTGTACCGCGCCGGGCAGAGCTGAGGGTACGTATGTACATGCGACGGGGTCATGGTCATGGCCATGGCATGCCATAATGGAGGGCCGTGGGTGTGCGTCGCCAAGTCCGCGTCCAAAGATAGCACCGCGTACCCAGGCCTGTACACCGTTAGTGCTGCGCCGCTTCACACCCACCGCGGCCACTCATCTGAAGTTTCCAAAAGACAAGCTGGCAGGGACCCTAGCGGCGCCCGCTTTTCTTCCTCGACCGGGCTATGCCCTGGAGAGACTGGGAATGAGACAGCTAGGCATGGATGGCACCCACTCGCTGGGTCCCCATTCCAACTAGGTTACCGGCCATCTGTGCCTATCGATGGGTTGACCGTCGTTGATCGTCTAGGGACTGATACTTTTATCCATTGAGGGCCCTTCAACCACACTGTCGCTCGTTCTCCCACCTAGCCCGCGATCGACAAAACGGCCTTTTTGGAATGGTTTCTCTTTCTTCTTTATGAACTCTCGGTTCCTGTTTATCTTGTGACTTTTTTGACTAGGGACACTCGAGCCATCTCGGTACCCCATCCTCTCATTTTGTATACAAGCTGCTGCATCCCCACTACCGTCCTTGACCACCAGACTATATATCCTCTCGACACCAGACGGAGTTCAGTCGAAGCAAATCTTGTATAACATCAACACCACTGACTGACACCATCCGAGTCACAACCAACAGCAGACAATCTTTGATATCAAATCAAGGTTGCCGTCCATTCCTTCCCATCGGAACCGAACCACACCATCTTTAGGCCAACTGCCCACCATCGAACTGTATACTACCACATTATAACATACCTAATTTTATAAACCAAGAGCATCACCACGGAAGACGCAACCGACCAGACACCTAGGAGAATACTTTATAACACATCATCAGGTGAGCTGCTCCGATCCCAAGGCAACGTCTCATGAACAGACAGTCTGACATAGTCTCGCCTTGGTTGTAGAAATGGATCCCAATATGATGGCATCGCAGGTTATGGCATCTGCACCATTCTTCTACTACAACCCAGACCCAACCTCAGAAACTCGCCAACACGGCCACTTCAGCCATCAGCCAGCCATGCAGCAAATGCCCATGTACCCCGTTGTGCCCACACTCCCGTCGACACCGATCTACTCCAGACCGAGTTCGTCCTGCTCACAGCCCGCCATGCAGCCCAAGATGCTCAGTGCCATCCCGTCGAACCTGACCCCGATGGCTTCTCCGCAGATGGCGTGCCAAAGGCCTACAATCATGTTGCAGAACGGCGCCGGCAGACTCATGCTCGAGACGGACATGTACGAGAACGACAATGGCTACTACCCGGCAACCCCGGCACTGTCTACCTCCGGTAGCAATGTTGGCAGCCCCGGCAGCAGCAACGACATGCTCGCAACTCCCTTGAACCCCATGTTCTCGGGTCTGGATGGATTTGAGAACGTCAAGGCCGACGTCGAGTCAATGCCCGATGGCCTGGAGGGCTTGGACTGGTCGAACTGCGCATCGCCGCCCATGACACCTGGTAAGTGCTTGATATTTCGCTGTCCATTTCATTAAAGCAAGTGCCGCACGTTGGCCGGTCCCAAGGGTGCAGATCTGGAGCCTTGCCATGGGGTTTCGGCATGATTTCCCAGGGCCAAAAATCGAGGCATTCGATGGCCCTGGCTGCTTTCGGCGGGGCACCGGAACTTTTTAAAATTGGCAAATGTCAATTTAGTCGTCTAGGACCAACTCACTAACTTTTTTCTTGCAGTCTACCTCTCCCAGAACGGACCAAGCTCAGTCACCTCGGAGTGCATCAACCCTCGCGACATCCTTAGTGTTAGCGGTGCATCGACCAGTGAATTCACCTCACCTGCCGCCACCGAGTTCAAGGCCGACACCCTGCAGCCCTCTACGCTAACCACTTTCGAGTTCCACCCTGAACTTCACCACGGCCTTCCCTCCTTCGACGAGCTTTCTGAGCTCGAATCCGAGGAGGATTTCCTGAACGGCATTGTCAACTTGCAGGAGAAGCCGGCCAACGACCTGAAGCGCTCTCGCTCGGCCACCTGCTCTACCACCCTCTCCTCCTTCCTCGGTGAGGTCGAGATCGACTACGAGGACAACACATCTGCTGCCGTCACCGGCTTCACGACTCCTGACAGCTCGGAAGACGAAGACGCTCGCCCCGCCAAGAAGGCCAAGTCAGAGAAGGCATCAGCACCTCGGCCCGCCATGAACGTCGCAGCCGAGTCCCACGAGGCTGCCAACGCTCCTCAGCAACCGTCTACCGCTGAAGAGCAGTCAGAGCAGACCCAACCCACCGAGAGCGTGTCCACTCCTTCGGAAAGTGGTGCAACTCCAAGCCTGCCCGCACCTGCCAACCGCCGCGGCCGCAAGCAGTCCCTGACAGAAGACCCTACCAAGACATTCGTTTGCGAGCTGTGCAAGCGCCGCTTCCGTCGCCAGGAGCACCTCAAGAGACACTGTATGTACCCACGACACCAAGGCGCGACTAGTACAAACTCACTAACTCTTTCCCAGACCGATCACTCCACACGCATGACAAGCCTTTTGAGTGCAACGACTGTGGCAAGAAGTTCTCGCGAAGTGACAACCTCGCTCAACATGCCCGCACTCACGGGGCTGGTGCCATCGTCATGAACTTGATTGATGGCTCGGAGCAAGGTTATGACATGATGGCAGCAGCACAGCAGCAATCGCATTCCCAAGGCGAGGCCGACTACCAAAGCTTTGGCAAGGTCCTCTTCCAGGTCGCAAGCGAGGTTCCCGGCAGCAGCGGCAGTGACTACTCTTCCGACGAGTCTAGTGACAGCCTCAGCGGCAAGAAGCGCAAGCGGTCTGCCTAGAAGCTTTTTCTCAGATCAGCATTACATGACATGGAATCTGACGCGGAGAACCAGCGATCTCCTCCGCTTACGCCTGACACGACATTGACGAATTCTTTACTTTCGGCCAAATCCGCTACCTTGATGCGGAGGCCACTAGGGTCATCTAGAGGATTCAAAAACAAAAAGTTCACCTGATTTGGAGCCTGAACTTGCCTTCTTGTGTATCAATATTCTGCTAAGACTTTGGACGCTCACGAATCAGAGGCTTAAAAAGGCCAAAAGGGAAGGGTTGGCAGCCCACGGACAATATGGGAAACGGGGAGTGAGGCGTCACTCCGAGGCATCAGGAACACCTTTTGCGCAGCACACGCCGGTGGAATCATGGTTTTAAAATCTCTGCTTTTTTGGCGGCCTGCTTTTCTCTACGCTCGTTGTAATTCCTACAGTAGTCGGAGCTGGTCAGCCGTACTTGCTTATAGGACCGCTTGGACGGGAGCGGCTCTTTCGGGGACGTTGCCCTGTCCTTGTTCATTGTTTCTAGCTCGCGATGCTTTTCTTGGTCGCGAACACTCAAGCATATGTGCCGGCCACAGATGAGGAGTTCGCGGCACTGTACAGATAGGAAATTGCAAACACATTCGCCGCCATATGCTTCGACCGAATTGTCCCGTACGTGCTGCCACCACCACAACACTGTCGTGTTGTCCCTATGGACGCACGAATGTTACAATATCACCTGCGCCTGCTGCTCGCTAACTTGTTTCTTGCAGTAGCTTCTGTGACCCGTGCTCGGTGGTGCAAATCCATGGATATGAATCCTGTGCACCAAGGTTGGAATCGTGTGCACTGCACAAATGCTTCAGGGACTTCCCATGCTCCCTCCGGGTCAATGGTACCAAGTGTCAGACCCTGATCTTGGCAGACTTTCCGCTGTGTTGGACCTGGAGCAGATGTTAGTTCGAGGGCTAGCGGGAGGAACCCGTGGGACCATCACGACTCGTAGCGTGGTGGAAATCTTCATTAAGTGCGAAATGAGGTGTCAATCTCGCTTCGGGTACAAAAAGGCTCATTTCCGGTTCGCCAGCAGCGTGATTCTCATAAGATCTTCAAACTCTATCTGTTTTGTCATATATTAGCTGTCGCTGTCGCCAAGGCACCACGGTCGAGCCGTCTCGAAAATTGAGGGCCCAGCTGGAAGATCCAGGGGCCTGTTCCGGTCGGCAGCCCGCCTATCGATCACGCATCCACCGCATGAGCGCCCACAATCTGGGCCAACAACAACACCAAAACCCAGCCCATTCATCGACGGGGTGCACGACCCTCAAGCAATTGTCGATTCGGGTCTAGAAAGGTCGCTTGACAGACGCCAGCTCCCAGCCCGGGACCGCGATGACTCGCTGCTAATCTCCCCACAATCCGCGAGAATGGCGACCCAGGGTCTGAATGTCATTGCGCTGGTCTCTGGCGGGAAGGATAGCTTCTTTTCCATCCTGCACTGCCAGGCCAATGGGCATCGCATCGTGGCCCTTGCCAATTTGTATCCCCCCGACACACAGACCAGTGCCACGCAGACGGCTTCCGTGGTCTCTGGACCCCGGCCGCCCGGCTCAGGCCACGACCATCGTCATGACCCTGCTAGCGGACCACTGGCCGACGACCAGGAAGACACTGATCTGGACAGCTTCATGTACCAGACCGTCGGACACCAGGTCATTCCACTCTACGCCGCGGCCACCGGCCTGCCTCTGTTCCGCCAGCCTATTGTTGGCACTACGGTCCAATCTGGCATCAGCTACCGGGACCCTCGTCAGCCTTCTCCATCTTCCTCCGTCAGCATTAACCAGGCAGTGGTGGGTACGCCTGACTCGGTCGCTGGATCGCAATCTGGCCTGCGAGCTAACGACGACCTGGACCTGGATGACCAGGACGAGACCGAGTCGCTGGTTCCATTGCTTCGAGCTGTCATGGTAGCTCATCCGGAGGCCAATGCCCTCTGTACCGGTGCCATCCTGTCTACCTACCAGAGAACTCGCATCGAGTCGGTAGCGCTGCGCCTTGGTCTAGTGCCGCTTGCCTACCTATGGCAGTACCCTGTGCTCCCAAACCTAGAGCCGCCGGCGCCGAGCTCAGCTCCCGCGGATCCGCCAAGCACAATATCAGGAGGCCACCGAGGTGGTAGCAATGACGACAGCGATGATGCCCAACTGCTCCGCGATATGGGCGCCGTAGGACTAGAGGCACGCATCGTAAAAGTGGCGAGCGCTGGCCTGGAGGAGGATTTCCTCTGGGATAACGTTGCCAGCGAGCAGAGCATCACCCGCGTCAAGCGCGCGCTGCGGCGATTTGGTGGGGGCGGTCGCGGATCCGTGCTCGGTGAAGGCGGAGAGTTCGAGACTCTCGTCGTGGACGGCCCGCCTGCACTGTTCAAAGGCAGGATCGTGGTCGGAGACGCTGACCGAAGGGTCGTGCGTGAGGGCGGGGGCAGCACCTGGCTGAGTATTCGGCAAGCTCATGTCGAGACCAAGACCCTGCCTGTTGAGGACGCCGAGAACTCGGTTGGTGTTCGCATACCGGGATTGCTTGATGCCAGGTTCCAGCGTGTCTCCCAGAAGCTTCAAACAGATGGCGAGCCCAAGCACGGAAGTGAAGGTAGTGTAATTCCACGCATTTCGTGCTTAGACTTCGTGCAATCGAGTGCTACCTTGCAACGTGACTTTACCGGCCTGGGCGAGGGATCATCTGTCGAGCAGCAGACAGCCAGGTTAGTCAAAGAGATCCAAAGCCTCGTTGAGCCGAGGCTCATCGTCAATACTGTTATTGTCTTGAGGCAAATGTCGGATTTCCCAATCGTCAACAAAGTCTATGGTGCCCTGTTCACAGAGCCAAATCCTCCCTCCAGGGTGACGATCTCATGTGGCACCCTTCTGCCCACGGGTTCGAAGATAGCCATATATGTTACGTTCCAACCCGGACTAACATCATTGACGAGGCAAGGACTTCATGTGCAATCTCGGTCTTATTGGGCGCCAGCGAACATTGGCCCCTACAGCCAGGCCATCGTGTTCCCTCAGGGTGCACAAGACAACGACCCCATACGCGTTGATCGCCATGATACACCAAAACTGGTCACGATTGCTGGTCAGATACCTCTTATCCCCGCATCCATGGATTTACCCAAGTCGACGGAGTCGACGTCTTTGCAGATCACCTTGGCGTTGCAGCATCTCTGGCGGGTTGGCCTCGAAATGCAAGCTCTATGGTGGACCAGCGCCGTGGCATACTTTCCAAGAACGCCCATAGAGCACGACATGAAACAGAAGGCTGACCTTGCAGCCCGCGCTTGGCAGGCGGCACATCTCTGGTCACTTGAAAACCGCAATGAAGATGATGACGAGAGCGGACCCGATTTGTGGGATAGAAAGTACAACCCTCAGTACATGTCTCTGACTGGCACCGATGAGTCCGCAGCGGTGCCCATGCTCCCTGCGTGGGACGCACTTAACGGCTTCGATGAAGATGTTGATGATATCGTTGAGTCCCAAAGGCCTTTGCCATACGTGTTCAGTGCCGAAGTCGAAGAGTTGCCTCGTGCGGCTGGCGTGGAATGGCATGCCCATCGGGGCCTGGTGAAGGTGAGTCCTGGCTCCGTGTACGTTGTCAGCAGAAGGCAAAACTTGGAAAGCTTGGCTGCGAAGCTTGAGCTCCAGCACACGTTTGTCAACTCGGCGGATGAGGTGTACATCCACACCATCGCTGCCGTTTCTCTCAATGAAGCGATCCCAGCTGCCGACCTCGCACGAGTTGGTGAAGCCGCCAATACGGAGATACGGGAATCTCTGAAGACCATGATGAATACTGAGCCCATAGCACAGCTCGAAATGGTGCCGTATCTAACGTACGTAGATGCAGCGCGTATTTCATATTCTCACCACATGTCAGATCAGAAGGGTGCCAAGGCGATTATACCTTGCCACTCCTTGTGGAACGACCAGGGGCAGCCGTTGCATTCGGTGATGGTGTATCAATTACACCTCTCCAAGAAGAACTAGAGAACTAATACAAAACAATTTGAACGAGATGAACATGGAAATCTTGTTTTTAAAGATACAGTTGGTATCGCTGGGATCCCCCGTCTTCGCGAATGATTCAGGGACCCAAGACACTATGACTCGAGCTTGGTGTAGCTATCACCTCTGAGGCATCACGCGCTCGCTGCACGTGAATCAAGTCTTTCTCGACCGATTTCCTCACTGCTCCATCAATACACCCAAGGCCTTCCACATCACACAGCGACTCCGTAAATCAGACGCCGCTGCCTCCATCCCCACGTTCCCCGTCTCGAATTTGAGTTGCTGCTGTTCGGCTTCATTATCCCAAGTCGTCCACTCCGGTGCGCCTGGATATCTCAGCACATTCGGGTCAAGCGTGCGCACAAATGAAATCCAGTAATGCATCACGACGGGCACGATTCCGGCATCGACGCCGTAATAGCTGACAGGTGCTCCACCGACCCCATTGATGCTATCCGGTCCGAACACGGCCCACGTCTCCCCTGATGACAGGCTAAAGTCAGCTTCTCGTTTTCATCAGATAATTCTCATCGATTCTAATACACCTAGCACGAAACACCAGAGACTCTATACTCTAAACGGGGATAAGTGGAAACAAACATGTAAGTTCCACATGTTTGTTGTCTATACTCACAGGTATGGGGAACACCTAACCCAAGCTGGGCGTTTTCTGATGCGAGGACATTGTATCGATAGGCCCAGGCTTGGACTAATGCGGATGAAGAGGAGTTCAGCTTCGTCTGGATGGAATCCAGCACGAGAATGTTTGGGCAGATGAACGTTGCTTCACCATAGGCCCTGGCGGCCGAAGGGAACCAGGCGGCGTGGTCGGGGACTTGGGGCAGCAACGGATAATATTTCAGGATTTCGACTGCGTCGGTGTCATTGAGATGTGGGTAATTATTTTGGAAGAACACGGCAACTTCTTCGGTGGTCGAAGCGTTTACGCCAAAGTAAGAGCCCTCTACAATTTCAAGACAGTAAGTAAGCACTACCTTAAGTTACGAGTTAATAGGACGGTAAAACCCACCATTATTGTCTGTGCCAAACAGCACAGGCACATTGACGAAATCTCCATTCTCAAACATGATGGATGGATAATCTCGAATGAAGTTCCCGTCGATACAAGGACCCCAGTAGAAAAGGGGCAGTGGTGTACTCAATCTGCCGGGGAAAGGAGATGGAACATTGGCCGCTTGCAATGACTCTATGTCTTTTCCACGGAGACAAGACATGGGGTCGTCGACATCATTACACCCAAGCTGGCTCAAAAGTCGATCCAACTGCCACTCCAGCTCGGAGACTTGCGGCTGAGCTGGGATGAAGACAGATTCAGCTATGGCCCCATGGAATAAGTTCTCGTCGGCACCGCCATATGCTGTCAGGTGGTGGGCGACCGACCCAGCACCGGCGGAGACTCCATTGATGACGACATGAGCAGGATCACCCCCGAACTGATCACCTGGTATCAGTAAATGATTCGTACATCTAACTTGTGTTGTCGGGCCTACCTGTGTGATGTACTTCGTGACCCATTGCATTATCATACGCTGGTCTAGCAGACCTACATTCAGGTCGCCGTCGGCTCTGACCTTTTCGCCGGCTAGAAAGCCGTATAGACCGACTCGGTAGTTGAAGTTTACGAAGACAATGTTTCGCCCAGCAGCCTCCACGACGTATGAGCCATTCCAGTTGGCGTTGCTATTGGCCGTATAGCCTTGAATAGATAAGAGTGTGAGTGGTGCAAGGATGCTTGGGGTTATGTCAGACAGTTCTCACCTCCACCTTGAATAAACAGCCAGACCGGAAGCTTGGAGTCAACGGTAGCGTTTGCCGGTGCCCAAACGTTGGCGAATAGACAGTCTTCACCCTCGGTATCACTTGGTAGGGTGGCCGAAATGCCGAGACAGATCTTGCCGAACTGCATTACATCCAGTCAGACGTCTTGTCCTAAGGGCCCAAATCTAATGCCGTCCGGGTCCCAACTTACGGTGTCTGCAGCTTGGTCGCCCTCAACCCGTTCTGCCTCGACTGGAGCTCGCCATCGCAGTTCTTCGGTTGGTGACTTGGCGAAACGTAACCCTAGGTACTGTGCGATGCCATTGCCAAGAATTGTTCCTTGGTACTGGGAATATCCAAGATTCACACGCGCGTCGCTTGGGCTCGAAGGTGTCTGTTCGGGTGGTGGCCGCGTTAGAGTGATAGCTAGAAAGCAGAAAAGAGCAACAGGTCCCCCTAGAGCGTAGACACCATGACTTCAAGGTAGTCTGCCACTCTGAAACCGACGAGCATGGGAGGTATCTCTCAGGTCTGAAGTGACATCAACTGGGACTCTATGTAACGGAGAGGAATGAAAAACACAGCGACTTGATATGGAAAATCTCATTGGATGATTGGGAAAACGAACATTGACCTGAACCTGTATCAAGGCAGATTTCCTATGCTCTTCCCTGACATGCACGAGAACGATGGCCAATACCATAGCAAGAAGACTCGCGGCTAGCAAGGTGTACAGGTGCCATGGCCGAAGCTTGCTGTGAATCCGACCCAGTGCTATATTGAGGGCTTTGTCGATCGAGCCCGCCCCCTGCCCGGTCGCTGGCGCCACGACGGGCGTGGGCTTCACGTGCGACTCCATTCCCGGCAACTGCTCGCCTCCATTCCCCAGACGACCGTCTCTGGCGACCTATGGAGACCGGTGTAGGTCCGGCCCGAAGGGCAGCACTTATAGCAGATAGAGTCCCGGGGATCGTATATCCGCTTAATATCAGGTCAACAGGACAGAAGTTTGCTGCAGGGGCTTTTGTTACTCGGCTCGCGTCAAACACGTACTCTTCGGTTCTTTCGTCCGCATTGCACTCCCCGGATGGGCAAAGGCACAACCGGCAGGGTTCAATCGGTGCGCCAATATAGTGGATGATGTGGAGGATAGGTACGTAAAGCCAAATCCTTGGTCATATAATGGGAATAGAACGTCAAGTAAACTACAGCTGTACCGGTGCTAAGTGACGTCGTTCAGCTGGTTTTGATGCCAAGATTCCGAGTTGCAAGATGACATTACCGGACCCATATATACCACGCGAGCATGGGCGAGGTGGACTTCAGATGAAACATGCTGCAGCCGGATTGAAGGATCAACAGCGATCGGCTAGGTTACAGCGTTTGTCCCCCCGGCCCGCACGCCAAGGAAAAGAAGGGAGCTTCGAACAGAGTAAGCTTAAGTAGTCTACGATGGATGATATGGGAAGGGCCCCTGAGTAATCAATCCATGTGTACTACACGCACTACAGTAGATGGAGGCACTTCAAGCTAACTGTTCCAATGCCGGCACCTCCACTGGCTGCATATGTTGCTGGCAGTGTGCACAGGGTAAATAGCACCATCCTCGTTGCACAGAAAACCGAATTGCGCGAACATGGATTTAGGTGTGTATGACAATCTTGGTCGCCTAATGGTGGAGGGGTTACCACGGATGCAAGCAACCCTCTCCTTGGTGGCCCTATAGTTACATCACGACTGTGTCGTCAACGGCCTTGAACCGTCTCCAAGAAAATGGCGTGTACCCAGCGTGGCTCCCTGACTTGTCCAAAGCAGTCCAAGGTCTGTTACACAGCTATGCAACTGGTAGAGGAAGCGCTAGCGTGCAGTATATTTCCACAAATGTCAATGTGGATATAGTAGAAATCATGTATCATATCAACGTATTGCCTATGTGCAGCTATAATTCAACCAAGCATCCAAGTCCGTCTGACTCTTAACTACTCTCATCTCTACTCTCCATAGCGTACGACACCTTCAAACGCCGGCTGCTTTCCGTGAATTACTCGATACAAAGATGCATGCTGAACCAAACGCATAATGCAAGCCACAGTGACTCCCTGATCCATTCCATAGTTACCCCCAAAAAAGACCTTGAAACGCCGGAAAAAAAGATCTCGTGTACCGCCAACCCCCCGAGTCCAAGCAGGACCGGAAGACTTGATCGACTGTCCCAGAAACGCCGTAGTTCATGCATGCAGACCTGAAGCTGTCGTAATAGTCGTCATCGTAAAGCAATGTCGCCAGACCGAATTCCCGTGGCATGACTGTCAGAACGATATTGGCCAAAGACTACAATAACGAAACGAAGAAATCACCTGGTCACAGCGGACAACAAGGTTTTAGACTCCTATATCGCAGACACCTTGCGTGCCGTGCTACTAGGACTAGTGTTGACACTTCCTACGCGACCGCTGGTCTTACGGACACCGCTCTGAGCCGTGCCGGGTGATCGGCTGGCCTCCGTCGAGCGTTTGCTGCCGCGCACCTTGGTCAGGACGCCCGAGGCACTAGCCGAGCGTGTGGGTGACTGGGCGATGTGGTCAATGTTCTTTGGCCGGCTAGCGCCAATATTCTCGGCATCATTGGAGGCATCATTATCAATGACCTCGTAAACAGTGGTCGTTGTTGTGGTGTGGCTGATGGACCTGGACTTCTCGCTCCTGCCTGGGGACTGAGACTGAGAAGCCTTTCGGTGAGTACGAGTGCGCAGGTGAATCTCCTCTTCAGACTCGGACCCGTTGGACTGTCTGTGGATGGAAATGACCTCGGTTGCCCGATCGACGCCCTCCTCCTCTTCAACACTACTCTTGATGGGATTCCGCTCATAGGGGTGATGACGGCCCGCCCGACTCGTCTTTCGCGGCTGACCAGGCGTTGGAGCGGGTAGGTAATCTTCCTGAACGCCAATGTTGTTCCGTTCCTGGTCGACCTCGCCCAAGGGTGTGCGGTTGGATCCCGACCTGTGCGGCGGTGTGGAGTTCGTGCGCCCCAGGGAGGCCTTCTGCATGGCCCGAATTGGTGTGCTAGGTGGCGGGTTGGCGGCCATCTCCTTCCTGAGCTTGCGCTCGATTCTCTCCTCAACCCACCACTCGCGGAAGGTGCCTTGGTTGAGGTGAAGCCAGTGCTGTTGAGGGCCGACAACCATGCCTGGTCTCATGAAGCGCATGAAGCTGATGATTTCGTTGGCAGTAAATCCGTGACGGTAAATAAGGTAGGCTCCAATCAGGCAGCCGGTTCGACCCAGCCCAGCCTTGCAGTGGACCGCGATACCCTTCTTCTTGACTGTAATGGTCTCATGTGCGAGCCTGATGAACTTGCGAACAGTGCTCAAGGGGGGGCAAGTGCCATCCTCAAAGATCATGTCAAGGTGTTGGATTCCCAGCGCCTCGAAGTATGAGGGCGAGTAGAGAGGGGAGTTGAGACGAACAACCAGTCCAATGTTGCGTTCCTTGAAATGCTTCAACACGTTCTTGAACGGCAGAGGCAGGGTGGGGTGGGCATCGACAGCGGCGAGATCCTTGGGCACCATTGCCCAGGCATCGCTGTTCTGGTCGACCTTGGCGACAGGGCTTTGCTGCGGCGAAGCAAAAGCCAGGAAGTGAGGAGTGACCCAGTTGAAATCGCCATGTTCGACTCTCTCGTACTTTTCATACTCGTCCAGGTCAAAGTTGTCGAGTGCGCAGCATCCCTCCTCCTTGGCCTTCCAAACACCGTACACGACATCTTGAACAGTGATGCCGTAGTCTGCCTGACTGTAGCCGGCGTCACGGAAGGGCATCAGCGGGGGGTCGACTTGTGCGATGGGTGCCAGAGCCAGATGGGGCGGCCATGACTGGATCAGAACCATGTAGCAAGCGAGAAGACAAGCGGCATTTGCCCGCGCTGTTACTCATGTTAGATACGCTCAACGCAGAATGCGGCTTGGGTGGGGGGGGGGGGGGGGGGGGGGAACAAAACCCTTGGGACTGCACGAAACCAAAAGACAATGGGGGTGTTTTTTTTTTATTTTGCGCAAAAAACAACGTGAACCTGGAGGGCGAACCGG
>JARVKI010000205.1:0-16146 GCA_036674765.1 Seiridium cupressi
AATATATTATAATATTAAATAAATAAATTAAACGTAATAATTAAACTTTATATAATTTACATATAATAATTTTTAATATTTAGCGATAAAAGTAATTTTATCGTTTTTATTATTTAAATTTAACTTTTTTATATTAATAAATATTAATATTTATAATAATAATAATATATTAATAATAAAAAAATAAATAAAATATATATAATATAAATATATTTAAATTATAATTATATTATATAATATATTTATATTATACGTAAAATAATATTATAAAAAAAAGAATATAAAAAGTTTAAAATTAATAAATAAATCTTTTTATCGATTAAAAATATTAAATAACAGCGTTTAAATAATAAATTAATAAATAAATATTTAAATTTTTTTTAAATAATAAAATTTATAAAATATTACGGATTTATATATTAATTAAATTTATTAAAAAGATTTAAAATTTATAATATATTCTTTATATTAATATTTAAAAACTATTAAAATAAAAATAACCTTACGTAAAAATAACGTTTTAATATTAATTTAAAAATAAAATAAATATAATAAATTAATAAAATCTTTAATTATTAAAGTTTTAAAAATAAACGGTAATATTTAATTTAATAAAAAAAGTATTTAAACGCGGATAATATTTAAAACCCGCGTAAATATTTTAAAAACGTAACGTTAATTAAAAATTATAAAATATTTTTAAATATTAATAAAAATTATAAATATATAATTTATATACGTAATAAAAAATGCGGTTTAAGCGTTTTATAAATAAAATTATTAAAAAAAAACCGTATAAAAACGCTTCCTTTTTATTTAAAGTTTTTAATATAATTATCCTTTTTACGTTACGCGTATATAACGCTTAAATATTTATTTTACTTCTTTTTTATATTTTACTTTTTCCTCGGTAAAAATAGCTTTATAAAGGCTTTAAAAGCCTTTTAACATAACGGTAATATAACGATTAATTTTTAATATATTAAAATTTTAATCCGAGGAAATAATAAAGGCGCGGCCGGGGGAATTAATAATAAAAATAAAAGGGTTAACGCAAAATACGCGTTACGCTTTAATAATAACGGCGGCGGTAACGCGTATCGTATTTTTATCGTCGTCGTTAATAATTTTATTAACTTTAATAACGGTATAAATAATAATAACGGCGGTATAAAAGGTTTAAACCGAATTAATAATATTTATATAACGTAAAAGTAACGAAAGGAAATTAATTAAAATATATACGTAATTTTAATCCGTGTAATTTATATAATAAACGTTAAATCTTAAAAAACGATTAATATATATAACGTATACGTAATAAAAACGTAATAAAATATTAATTAATTTAATTATAATAATAATAACTTCGCTTACGGGCGAAACGTTAAATATAAATACGGTATTAAGTTTTAAGCGTTTTAACGGCGCCGCGCAGGAGTTTAGCCTTTTTAACCTTTTTACAGGCGCGATTAATACGCGTAATAAGGGCGGGACATTTACGATTATTATTACCAGGGGGCGAAAGCGGGGGGAGAAACGCTAACGTTAACGATAACGGCGGATAATATCTATTTAAAATTAACGTATACGTAACGATAATAAAAAAAAAAGCTTACTATTAAAAAAAATAAAAGGATAATAATTATTATAAACGTTAATTATACGATTATATATTATAAAAACGGTTATTTATTTAATAAAATAATAATTAATAATTAATTAATAATATAATTAATAAACGTAATATAATAATATATTAAAAAAATAACTATTTATAATTAATAGAATTTTTTATTACCGGAAAAGGTTAATAATATTATAACGTTATAATAAAATAATTTAAAATTAAAAAGATTTTACCGTTTTCGTTTTAAAATAAAAAAAAAGGAAATAATTATATAAATAAAGTTTAAAAGTTTAATATATATAACGGTTAATTATTTAAATTTTAATTATTTTTATTTAATATTTAAATTATAATTATTAATTATTATAATAACGTAAACGAATTTTTTACGTAATATAATTAATTATTATATTTATTATTTAAATTAATATAATTATAATATTATAAATAATTATTATTATAATTAAACTTTTAAAATAAAAACTCGAAAAAAAAATTATATTAAACGTAAATATAATAATTACGTTAATATAACGTATAAATAACGCAAAATTATTAATAAAAAATAAGATTTAAGCCAAAAAAATTAATATAATACCGATATAATATTAACGTAACGTTAAAATAGCGTTAAAATAGCGTTAAAATAGCGTTAAAATAGCGCCGCGAAGGTGCGGCGCTGGCTTAGCGCCTACGCCGCGGATATTAAAGGGCGGTAACCTATATTAGTTAAAAGGTAAAGATCAGTCTGTATCCTACCTATCTAGAAACTATTATTATCTTCGTGGCCTTTCACTCTGTTGCACAATCCATCTGACAATGTCTTAGTACCACTTACGTCCCATCCCCGTGTGTGATGGCATGATGCTTCCAGGTGCTTCAACCCATTCTGTCGAGCTGCGATCAGAACTGCTGGTCGAACGAATTCCGCCAGTTGCTCACTCCTTCTATACCCGAATCTGACTTCTGGAAGACTGGAACCGGCATCGAAACCTGATGCTACGATTGTATTTAGGGTAGAGCGCTCGTATATGACGTATATCGCCTGGATACCATTACGTAAATCATCGTCCAAGTCGCTGATCAAGCAAAGTGCATCAGCCCATTGGTAACGCTCACCCAGTGCTTTTACCCGGGCAATTGCATCGCGAACAGTTCTTGGAATAATGTTCTCCAGTGCACCCAAAGCTCCTGGGGCAGAGAAGCGATGGTAATGTTCCATGACCAGTCGTGACATGGGTACATCGCCCCAGGTATAGCTTGACGTAAGGTAACGAGACTGCTCCCGCACTTTAGCTACGCATTGAAGTTCCACGTAAGTCGCGCGGAAATCTAAGCCATCTGAAAAATGAGTAGCCACGGTTGACTCACTACAGTCTGGGTGATGCTGACCGCAGATTGACGTCCAGCGCTGAATTACACTCAGGTCGACTTGGAGTGCATCGACCAGACGAAGGTGGATTCTTCATGCGAAGCCGTGCCTACAGTGCATTCCAATAATCCTGACGTCGTCTTTGCCGAGGCCTCTAGACGTTCGTTGATACCATGGTCGCGAAACAGTAGCCGAATTATTGCATGCTCTTCGCCGTCGACTACCGCTGAAAGATCTTGCAGTAAGCCGCCGATGACGAGCCTGCACAGCGGACATTGCCTTCGCATGGCAATATCCTTTAGAGTGCCATGATCATATTCAGCACCCAGCCATGTGTTGCTCTTGAGTGCTTTCAAAGTCTCTTTGCAGCGATCACACAGGGGCGGTCGCCAGCTGTGGGGCGCCGGTCGACGACGTGGAAAGCGTGGGTAGCGACAGCGGTGATGCAGAATGGAGGAATTTCTTACAGTAAGAGGGCATCTTGGAAACAACTTTCTCTTTCCACTGTCTATCAGCACATCGCGGTCCAATGCCTATATCACGGAAGAAGACAGCTGATATAGTACGGGAGTTCTCCTGAATATCGTTTTGGCCGCGGCTGAAGTGGGCGGGGCGAATCGCTTGGTGGCACGTGCGCCCTAGTGGAGCTTTTCTTTCTCACTTTCCGCGGATAAGTCTGATGCGACACCTGCCCATACAAAACGATAGATGGGGGCCTCAAACTTTCTTGCGCCCAGATTACGGCAATGATCAGAGTCATTCTTATTTACCGCAGCTTGATATCGATCACAAATTATCCAGCCCTTTCAGAAAGGAAATATGAAGGCCTACAAAGCGCATTTTGAAAAGCCACCAAGCCTAGTGTGCTTAGCGACTCATGGGTAGTGCCAATCGCAAATGAAAGCTTGTGAGTGCTATATTCGCTTATTCAACTATCGATCATGTCAATGGTTGCCTGCGTCGGAAAGCGTCATTCATTTCTGAACTTCAACTGTTTGACAAATGATGAAAAAACAGTTTGAAGTGTCTCAAACGCGGCCGTGTTACCCTTGACATAGTAGTCGAAGAATGCCGTCGAGTAGGTCATGTAAACAGCTGCCTTGCCCAAGAAATCCACCGTGTCCTCGCCGCCTGCTGCCAATGCCGAATAAGGGTTCAGGCCATATACATCCGCTACCAGAAAATGATCAGTATCAATTACCTCCACGTAGTAGCTCGGGCCGGCTGCATTGTTATAAACAGCCTCCTGAATCCATTGGGTTGTCTCCGAGCTGAAACTGTCCCCCGTGATCATCATCATGGGAATTTCAATTTGTGTGGCCGCTCGCGTTATTTGGGTTTTCGTGAGGAAGGATGGTGCTGCAAGAGGGACGATGGTTTTGATACGGGAGTCGTAGAGCGCGAAAGGGCCCGAGAGGTTCTGGCACGCCGGAAATGCGCATGGGCTCACTGATGCCAGGATAGGGTTTTCGGGATCCATCTCTGCCGCCGTCATGGGATAATCGCAATAGATAGGCATACCTCCGCCGATAACATTGGTGTCGAACCCCCCGATCGAATGTCCAGTCATGCCAATGCTTTCCTTGTCTATCGTGCCATAGAACCTGGATGAGGAATTGTCAGTGGCGGCGAGTGCCTGGTCGAGATTAAACTCATTTTCCAGCGGGCGGTATGTGAGAGCGAATTGCGTCTTTCTGAACCATTCGGTGTATTCCGTGATGACCGCGTCATTCGTATTGCCTGCCAAGGCATCGACAGCAGCAAGTGCTAGCAAGGCAGTAACAGTTGTAGTGTTTGCATTTCTAGCATCAAGATGCTGGGCGCTGGCCACGATGTACCCATTGCTGGCTAGATTCTGGCAATAAAAGTAGTACGCATCATTGACTGCCGCGAGGCCGGAAGAGAAGACAATCAACGGGTAAGTGCATCTGAGGAGTCGATCGCAGCGTCCTCGAATGCATCGCCGGCAATGCCGCCGGACGAGACGTAGCGGATCGAGTCGGTCTCTGGCTTGGCAGGATACCAGTAGCTTACAGTAAGGCTACGGCTTTCGAAGCAGTATGTCTCAAAGCTAATTCCTACTTTACGGACCGGTTGGCGGGGCGGTCGAAACGTTCGTCGCTGGAGGAATGGTGTGCGCCCCCAATCCAAAGCCGGTGTTTGAAGTCGAGTTACATGACTGAGACACGACGGATCGGACGACCAGGAAAGATGCGAGGAGCGCCCAGAAGTTGACCGCGCCCATAAGACGAGGAACGACAGAGTGCATTTTGTGAGGCGCTACAGGCGGGTGTGAGTCGGATTAGACTGGAAGAGTAGCTGAATAAGTCGGCTGAAGACGAAGGAGGGAGGGATAGGAGACCGCCAGGAGGGAATATATGAACGACCTGACGGACTTGAGTATTTACGTCCTCGGAGAGCTGTTATCACCTGAGGAAAGGCTATATTGGGCGCTCTGATCCCTAGTTGGTCGGCTTTACGTCTTACACAATTCATTTTAACTTAGTATCCCCGCGATATCGAAAGCTTGCCAGAGTCTGGCCTCATATGTTCAGACCTGCACGTCGTCTCGGTATCGAAGATCTGCCCGACGACTGCCGCAACTGAAACGCAACATTGGAATTAATGCAGACTACAGATTGGAGTATCGACTCTCTTTGACAGTCATGATTGGGTACAAATACGTGAAGGAGTGGAGCCACCCCTCGGCTTCGCGTTCGCGTTCGTTCATCCCAATCAGGTATAGTACCGGCAAGGAGTTGCATGCTGCAGTGTTATCTCGGTTTTCTAGGCGACACAACCTTCACCATACCCATTTAGACCTTTAGGGTGGAACCTCATAAAAACAGTTTCAATCTGATCACATGTTCTCCTCCTTGCGCGCTGGCCTTTTCCCAGTCAACATACTCGCTATTCCCTTTGCATTATGTAGCGCGAATTCATTTATTTAACATCCATGTCCTTCAAAGCACCGATGAAAACTACAAGGGGCTTTCGCCGGGTAGATCAAAGCAGGATATGATTGCTCATGGTACTTGGGGCAGGCACAGGTGATGGGATAGCCAGGCCTTCATCGGGCCCCCACCCATGCTGTTGGTTAAATTGAGAAGCCTGGGACTTACATGCACGTTACCAATGGCCGTAGTATCGAGGATCGGATTACGTAGTAAATCGGAGAATTACCCTCCAGGTAGTCGTGATTATTGGACACTTCGAGGCTCTCGCGACCCCAGACCAAGAGATCCTACACTCACCAGCCAGGGAGGCCGGTGAGCCAGTGAGTCAGGCAAAGGGTGGCAGCGCTAAGCCATTCGGACGGCTTGAGTTTCGCTGAGAGTTTTGAAATCATAAATCAGCAAGTGATGTGGATTGTGATGTCGATTCAGGCGAACCTGGTGTAGGAGCTGCGTAACATGTCTTCGTCAACAAACATAGTTTTCGGACAGACTTCACACGCAACAGATCATTCAAAAGAGAAAGTTTCATAGCTATTTGTTCTTTTCGTTCTCGTCAACCTCAGCGTATTAGAAATAGGCCTCACTATATCCTCATTTGCCCTATGGGAAAATCCACTTAAGAAAACCATCTGTTGTTTCCTAAATCTTCAAGGCAGGGGTTGTCTGGCTGAAGGTCTGCTGGCAACCATGCGATCCTTCTGATTCAAACGTGAGACCCCGCAGACGATACTCAGGGATAGGTCCGAACCTTCGCAGCTATATGCAGACAGGTGTGCGCACTTTCGAATGGCTAGGAGTATGAATTTTACATGCCGGTGATACAGGCTAGCAAGCCAGGGAGTTGGGAGTGTTGGTGCTATTAGATAAGATCGGAGCCATAGCGACGGTGGGCACGACTGAGGGGTTGTGGATATTCGGAGTGGCTATGAATCAGGTTGACTAGGCTTGGTACGACAGCGCAGCATAGCGATTGATTAACCCACGCGCCCGAATAATTGTCAATGTCCGTTGTTCGTGCTCTGCAGGCATCATTCGTAATTTTATTACTGTACAAATCAATGCATCGTATTGATGGGGTTACCCGTAGCGCGACAATCACACATTCATTACGACGCCCGATAGCGTACAATGCCAGAGCTAGCCATCCAGCAGCACCTAATAAGGGGCAAGAGGGATGAGATGCCACATTTTTCAAGCTAAGCTCAGATTGACTCTGTTTCATGACACTGTCACAAAAGGGACACCAAATCCATGAGAAAAACATAAAGTCACAAAGATGAAGTAACTAAAATTACGTTTAGAGCCAGAGGTGGCTCCATCAGGTGTACAGCGATGTATTTCGGTATCCTCCTTAATTGTATGATTTTGTAGAAGACGTGAGTCACACGCGCTGCAAGAAACCAAAAGTCTTCTAAACTTTACCCTGCATAACATAATTCTCTCAGCCGCAACGTTAGTTGCTACCTATAGGAAGTCGACGTCAGGTCCGAATCATTCTTCTTGGCATCTTCTAGGCCAGACTTGATCTCGAGCGTCTTTTAGAATGAGACCCGTTCAAGTAAACAAGAAAGAAACGAAAGAGGGCAAGTATCAGCCTGGCCATGCATAGTCTATAAGATTACAGGTCGACAACCTGGCTCGGCGCATTGCTTCTTGAGTTGAGGACGACATCCGTGGATCACCTCAGAGAATTATAAGCTTACCCGCCACGGAGCAGAGATGATATGGTCAAGTCGTTAACACATCAGGCCTCTGCGTCATAACTGGCATTCAAAGCAGCATAGATCGGCATATCCTAGGTCGCACAGCACCAGCGCATAAGCTTGAAAGTCGCTGCCAAGGTTGAA
This sequence comes from Seiridium cupressi, assembly GCA_036674765.1. NCBI lineage: Eukaryota > Fungi > Ascomycota > Sordariomycetes > Amphisphaeriales > Sporocadaceae > Seiridium > Seiridium cupressi. The sequence goes on from JARVKI010000205.1 coordinate 7,807, forward strand.
CGTTAGCCTCGTAGCTTCGTACATCTTGACCTCGGTAGCACACAAGCTGCATGCCATCAAGCGTCTGATACGAAGGGTAGAGATGGTCTCTCGCAATCAATCTTTTTCTTCTTCTTTTTTCTACCAACATTATCACATTACCTCAGCAGACAAGGTACGATCGGGTGAGAACTATAAGCTGAGAGAATGGTATGAAATGTCCTGAGTAACACATAATTTTCGACGGATATTGCCCGCGCCTCCTTAATTCCCCGCGGTAAACCTGCTCCGTGGCAATTTCCGCCTGGATCTCAGGCACAGATTATTCGCCGGATCTGCCGCGGGAAGCTCAAGCAACGTTTGTTTATAAGGCATCGACCGATTCCATTAAGTGGTATGTCGAAATTCCCAATTTAATAAGACAAGACCCATTGCTCAATGTGGCAGAGTTTCCTGTTGGATCGGAATTGCCAGTCCGTAAATCGGCACTGTTAATTTTATTCCCTGGTGATTAAATGGAATAATAACAAGACAGGAATAAATAGTCCTGGTAGACTAAAGCCTGACATTCAGGAGTATTTGAGCATATGTTATTAAACTACTGTTAGTCATTAATGAACCATCGACCTGATGGTGGATTGGCCTACCAGCCGGTCTAACGTCCATCTTTTTCCGTCTCTATGTTCAAATTGAAGTGCGACCACCACGAATTTACGTTTCGAAAGCCGCCACCATTGGCAACGTCTTGACTCATATGCGCACACAGTGGGTGCTACTGCGCCATGAAGAATTTCGGGACTCTGTGCAAGTATTGACGCCGGAGACATTCTATACACTCATCCGCTTTCGGGAAACTTGAAAGAGTGGCGATATCAGTTGGTTTCTAGCACTCTAGGCTGCTGGGCTGGAATAGGGGCTTTCCCGTAGTAGCCCGTTGCGTTGAGTAATAACTGGCGCATTACACGGCTGTGGAAGATACAGAAGTAGCGGAGCAATCTGCATAGAGCAAGATCATGTGCGTTGGTCAGCAGCACTTAGATAGTCGTCGAAGGAAAAGCGTGGGATGGTCCCTTAAATTGCGAGATCGTATGAGTTAGATTATCTACAGCCAGTCCAATCCTGGCTGTCAGGTGAACTCGAACTGACTCGCCTTGCTAGGTGTGAACACGTTACCTCCCTTCATTGGCTTTTGCCCTCTCGCTATTCTAGGTGGTGCCGCCCTATCAAAGCTTGGCCAATACAAGCCAATCCATCTTTTCGGCTTTGAAAACCTGACCATATCTTTCGGGCTTTCCAGCCTGTTGGGACCATCATCGAGCCCACAGCGTGGGCTTGTGTCCCACTGCCCTGCACCGTAGGATCCGGTGCGATGATGGCGGCATGCCTTCCGGCCATGCAGGCACCTCTGAATGACACACTTGTCACTGCTGCCACCAGTGGGAATATCCAGAGGAGACCGGCGCGAAAGTTGAGGAGCATGAGAAAATGCATCAGGTGTGATCACGACGTCAGGCCTCATTCAATCTAAGATCATGCTTGAGTGCTGCGGCGAATTATATCTTCAATGACCGCTACCTCTGGTCATATTTGGCCCAAGGGATAGCTGCAGCATTTGGATCAATCTCTGAATGTCTAATGGGGTGGTCTCGAGATTTATGATTGCATGATAAGATGGCCTTCATCTTCCTCCCTTTCCTCCAAGCAGACAACTATAATGATATGAATGCAAATCTATTCAAAATTCAATAAACCAGTAGCCTGAATACATAAGAAATCTGCTCATATAAGCTCGAACTTCTTGGAGAGGGAACTTCAATAAGGCTTCTGGCCTGTGATATTTCCAGGGGGAGAATATCGCCCCACAATATAAACGCCTCCTTTAGAATCCTTGGCTGAACCCATTCCGAGCTTGGTAGTGGACTTCCACATACATTGAGCTAAAAGGTGAAAACAATATCAGTGTCAGTATAATACGTGATTTCAGGATGACTTACTGTAATGACCGTAAGACCCAAAATCGCCCTGTCCAATTGGCTCACCATGGTAGTTTTTCTCCTCACCTAGCCACATGTTTGCTGACATAAGTAGAGGGGTCGATGAAGCGGAAGCCCTATAGATCATCCAGATTAGATCATCACTTCGTCACAGCATCCTCAGTAAGCAAGTCTGTTATCTTACCATGCGAGATTCTCACCCTGGTTAGGGCGCTGATCACCAGACGAGTGCTCCAGTTTACCGATCTGGGCGAGATGCTGAGCATACGCGGTGGCGTTCTTGGCAAGTTGGGTATCCCAGATCAGCGCCTTGAGACCCTTTGCCTTTCGCTTGGTGTTATGGGCGTCGAGTGCCTTTTGCTGATCAGGGTCAAGAGCAGCAGCCACACTGAACTCCATCACTGCTTGAGCGTCTCCGTCGGTAGCGGCTTCAGCCTGGAACACGCCATCGCTGTTCTCATGCGATAATGGCTCCCCAGTCTTAGCGTCCAGTGGAGGCTCGCCGCTGTTCTCTTTGGGCTTCACCTCGGGGACATCACCAATGTCGGCATCCAATGCGAGCATTGCATTGATAGCAACACCGGCTTTGCCAGGTAAGACCATGGGCTGCTGGTGAACGTACATCTTACCAAGTTCGGTGAAGTTTCCATTTTGATCCATGAGCTGGGCAGCCGGACTCACGAAGTCGTCTGCAACCTTGCGCTGGAAGTCAAACAGACCGTATTCAAAGATCCAGTCCTGCTTGTCCATCCAGTTGCAAACCTGAACAGTGAAAGCGAGAACAGCGTGGTAGTCCCGGTCGATGCAGGCGATCTCGGTGACCATCTAAGAAGGCGTCAGTCATCAATCAACTGCCGTATAAATGATGTGTATCCACTCACCACCTTGTGCTTAGGCCACTTATTATGCATGTTCTCAATGTACTTGATTGCATCATTCCCACTCTTCGAGTAGTAGTGAAGGCAAATATAATCCGGGGGGTCCGCGGACACAAGTGACATGAACTTTTCCATCCATTTCTGCCCATTCGAATCCTAATGGGAGTAGTTAGTTTTGCCAATCTTGAAATTAGGAGGACTCTCTATTAACATACGGACGCAACTGCCGGAGACCCGAGCTTCTTGCCCTTGTTCTTCCTCAAAGGCAGCATCTGGTTGTACCAAATTTCCTTTGCCTTTTCCGGAGTGATGCCGGCCCGCTCAGGCTCATTAAAGTAAAGGATGATTGGATACTTGGAGTTTTGAATGATGGCCCAATCATTGCCATGTGTGCTATCCAGAACACGCACCATTGGTCGAAATGGTGCTCGGTCTTTCAGCTCCGGCGGGACCCATGCATTCCAGTTGACAACAGAAGCAACTGGCTGGTTACCGCCAAAGGGGACCTGATTGATTTTATCAGGGATGTCGGGGTTCCCGGAACCGCCCGTGTTGGTCCAGTCCCAGAGAACTTGGCGCTTTTGGATAACCATTTCGAGATTTGTATATAATATCAGTATATATTGGCAATGTATAATGAAATGTGTTCAGCGAGGAGGCAGTAAATTTGATATAGGTATTCTGTAAAGCAAATTAGATACTATCCATGAGCTTTTATATGTAATGGTGGAGTCCTACCGTGGATATGGGATGGATGAGGCTTATGAACCGACCCCGATGCAAGGCGAAGGTGCGGCTTGGGCTGACATGACAATTGCCGCCGAACTGCTCAGCCCTTGGAGCTATCCAATCACAGCTAGAGTCCACAATCTGATGTCAGGCGTTTGAAGTCAGGTGACCACACTTTTGGGTCCGAAATAGCGGCCAAGTGCTCACGTCAAATAAACTAGGGGGCTTCCTTGACCTCTGTGATTGAACTGCTGACCTAGAGACACACTGTATGCGGTAATAGGTGAGATAACAGCCCCCAACAACCTATGCGTCACCGTCATTGACTCCTCCGTAATGCTACAGTATTTAGTCACATGAAATGCATCTGTCCAAACGAAGTCGATGGTCTAGTATGGCGAAGCTTCCAGTAAGGATTGCCTCCCTCAAGTTTAGGATTTCGTATGCAGAATGAAGGTCACCGTAACCTGTAAGGGGCAGAGGATCGACCTCAGGTGGCGTGCATATGACTATTCAAGCAACCGTGTCTGCCTGTTGCGGCTTGTGGTAGTCTTCGTCAGCTTTCTATCCGACTCGATCTGTCCAGAGCCAAGTGTATTCTATTTTCCAAGTGCAGATATACGGCAGGCTGACAGGAGGGAGCCTATGCCAATGCTAATATATCCCAGTATTTCCTCCTTGCGTCAATCTCAAGTTCACAGCATACCAGTTCCCAATTTCACATCAGAACAACTCAAAAGATTACAGGATACCAATTCACGAAAGTGCAAGATCAATTTTCTTTTCTTTTCAAGAAAATGCATTACCTTCTCATTCACAACCGGTCTAACCATCCCCAGACATTTCAATGTCACGGCTACAATGCCAACAAGGATCTAACCATTAAAGCGCAGGGTCAAGCCAAGATTGAAGCCGCCGATGGCACTTCAGGTGCCATCATTGCCGTACATGACGGTGTCATTGGTGAACAATGCGAAATTACCAAGCATGGCTGGATGGGAAACGACACCATCGATATTAGCAACATTGTCGGAGCCGGTGGAAATATGACATGCCAGCAGGTTGGTGACCCTGCCGGGAAGTTCAAAGGCCATGAGATTTTCATGCAGGCTTGCAATCAGGCCTACCACAAGCTGTCCCAAGACAAAAAGAATCAGTTGAGTGGCCATGTCTTCCTGGATGCCCAAGGCAATGTGAAGCGCATTGGGCCTCCCAAAGAATTTCGGCCTCTGGAAGAGTTCGTTCGGACCTTCGCGAATGGCCGCACCTATATTGGCGTTGGTGCATGGTAAGACTCATTTGTTCTGCGGAATATTGAACGTCTGCTGATGAGTTTTAAGGGGGCCGAGTGCTGGTAACCCGGCAGATAACGCGCAGAGCTCGGCCGGCAAAGGCAGCAAAGACATTCTCATTGTCTACAGTGTACTGCTCCATCCCATACCTAGCACAGCATACTTGACATGACGTACTAATACTGTCCCAGGATGGCAATGCCGCACCCGACCCATCAAAGCCGTTTACTGGACAATCAGTCGAAGCAGCTGCAGTTGGGTTCACTACGTTGTCGGTTGAGGATCCACGTGAGATCGGCGCAGTCCAAGAGGACAAGTTAGCTGAGCAAGCTGAGTCAGGCGCAACGAACGCCACTGTTGCGGCCGCGGCCACAGAGGCAGCTGACACCGTCGGAGTTATGGCTACCGCTGCAAACGGCCCCGGCATCATGCTGACTAATAAATCCTCCAAGAAACACACCTACTACTTCTATGACAACTACTGGAACGGTAATGGCGAAGCGGGCGCAAACTTCGATCACCCGCTTAAGCATGTCGATATTGACCCCAACCAGACTGTCTACGTCCCTCTGGATTCGAAGTTTAAAGGCCGTGTTCAGCGCGGAGACCAGCAGCCAGCGACTTGGGGTGAATTCCAGGTCAAGGCCTCAAATGACGGAAAGGCGCACGGCGATATCTCGTTGCAACAGGGATGCGATGGTGCAGCCACTGTCGCTTCGACGGACGGTACCAATGTGTCTAACGGATTCGTCAAGGACATCGTCAAAGATGCACCGGCCGCAGCAACTGGCAAGAAGCCCAATGGTGAGAAGGTCCTGGCCAGCACAGAAGGGAACTGGACCGGCCCCGGTAACCAAACGGCTGTGGACTGGGAGTATAAGCAGCTTGGACATGGAAAGGCATACATCAAGGGAGGAACTGGGGTTCCGGATATAGCCAGCAAGAACAACCTTCTCCACTTCACTTTCTACGTCGTTTAGATGCAGGAACCGTGATGTTGGAGAGCAGGGTGAGAACAGATTAGTCAATCTGGCTATAACTCTCGTTTATTCATTTAGTCGGAGCAAGCATGAAGAATTTTCTAGATTTACGTATTAAGTTATTTGATTTTACATCTAGATTTCCATTGCGTGTCGGATTATGGCAGACAGGAAATTCTTTCTGCAACATAACGCTGTTCCATGTACAGTTGGATGCCCGCGCGAAAGGCGTTGCCCACGGCACGGCAAGGCCCGCGGCAAATAGCTCCCCGCGGGAAGCAAAAATGCTTAGCGCAAGCCATCACTATAGCAGGAATGACAGACAAGTCTTTGTCCAATCTTAAGCTGGTGTTTGATGAAAACTCTTGGCCTGAACACTAACACTCACTTGGCGAATAGAGGTCATCTGCATTACGAACGTGCTGGTTCAAAACTCAATAATTCCATATAGCGGATAGAGCTGAAAGACGCTAGATTGCGGCAATCATGACAACAATTATGGTCTTTATTGCGATTATCTCAATCATCAAATGTGAGCAATGACATGCAGTAGCATTATTGACAACCTAGAGAAATGTATTCTGAACTACAAATTGCTTGGAAGACTATCTCCTGCTCTGCTGTATAATGTCCTCTACGACATCTAATTTCATCATCTTCCGGAGAAACCCATCTGACACGCCAACAGGCATAAAAGCAGCCAGACGCGCCCAAACAGCGCTCTCGCCCCTCCAGATCATGGCTGGTGGATTGCGCTTCATCAAGTCACTCATCACGCCTTCGGCCCACTTCTCTGCCGTGGTACCCTTTCCATCGAATTGCTTCTGGCTCATGGCCGCCTCGACCATCTCACGGGCGGGCTCGTAAAAGGATCCTTCGGGAAGCATCTGCTGCATGCCTTCGACGTTGTTGATGTTGCTGTTTTGGATGAAATTGCTCTGCACCATGGCGGTTTTGAGCTCTACTACGCGGATCCCGAATGCCGCGAGCTCCAGGCGCATCCCGTCAGAGAGCCGGGCAAAAGCCGCTTTGGAGGCGCTGTAAACGCTTTGCCACGGCATTGCCGCTGTGGACCCAACGGAGGTGTGATTCACTATCATCGGGGTTGCAGGGCCATCTCTAACTGGCGTGTAAGATGCAGACTTCATCAACAAAGGCAGGAAGGCCTGGGTGACGGCAAGATGAGCCCAGACGTTGAGATCGAAGAGAGTCTTGGCCGAGTCTAACAAGACATCTGATATGGGCGCTGCGTAGTGCCCGCCTGCGTTGTTGATGAGGATGTCTAAGCCCCTGGGCTCAATAGTGCTAGGAGTAGATGAATGTGTGGAGAGTGCTTGTGTGATGATGTCGACGGCAGAGGCGATGGAGACCGTGGATGTGACGTCTAGGGGGATGGTATGAATCCCTAGCGAGGAGAGCGGCGTTAACTTGTCCAGGTTTCGGGCTGAAGCGTACGCGTGGTGGCCGGCAGTGTGGAAGGCTACCGCGAGTGCGGCGCCCATCCCACCCGGAGAACACCCTGTGATCAGAACAGTAAGTTTCCTAGGCTCGGCCATGGTTGAGGTCGGGGTCCTTCTAATATATCACGAGTATCACTGTGGCTTCACCTGGTAATGGCTTGTAGAATATGAAATGTTGTCCGAATAGTATTATTAGAGGCGATGCTAGAGGGATCATATGCGAATGGACACATATATTCCAATAACATGGAATCCAGAGGACTAAAAATATTAAACAGCGGTCTTCTGCACACGGCGATCAATTATCTGCTTCCACTGGGGCCATATGCGGACTACATGGTTGTCTACGCGGAGTATGCGGAGTATGCGGAGTATGCGGAGTGTGCGGAGTGTACGGACAACTAAAGCGATAGCTCGGGAAATGTCCGCGCACGCTACCCAAAGAGGCTTAGCCGCAGTCCGCAAGTCCGCCTATCGTCTCTGTAGGGAAGCCACGGTGGGGCTCAGATTGTGCACGCACTTATATTGCCTAGACATCAACAAGCGTCTATTGACATGAAGCGTTGCCGTTAGAAAGGCTTAGGTATCCCTGGCTTCGGTGAGCCATATGCTTTTATATCACAACACCAAATACAACCATTCCTCGAAAATGTTGTCTCTACCGATGGCTGTTACACAACCTTGGCAACAGCTACAATTGGCCCGCCTTGGGGCTCCTGGACAACGACCACGGCTGTAGTGCTCCCAGACATCTGTAAAGGCATAAATAGTAAAGCTTTTATAATTACGAACTATTTGAAGACTTTTTATTAAATTAGTATATTTCCCAAAATAATGTTATTATTTAAGCCTTTGAAATACGAGGGACTGTTAAATGGTCTCTATATTCAATTCATAACTTCTTACGGGGTGACGACAAATAATATCAATTCAGCGTATCGTACGAAGGAAAAGAGAGGAGTCTTCTCCTCGTACGAAACCGTGGGTTCACGGTCCTGGCGGACGGCTCCCGGCTGCCGACGACGGTC
>JARVKI010000206.1:0-15579 GCA_036674765.1 Seiridium cupressi
AAAAATATAAAAAAAAAATTTAATTATAAATAATCTTTATAAATTATATTAAATTTTTATTTTATATTATATTATAAAAATAAAAATTAATTATTTAATAATATAAAATAAATTATAATTTATAATTAAAATTAAAAAATTAAAAAAAATATAAAATTTATAAAATTTAATAAATAAAATTTTATATTATTTTTTTTAACTTTATTTTAAATTATAATAATTTTATTATAATATTAAAACGTTATTAAAATATTAATAATATAATTTTTATAAAAAATTATTATATTAATTTTAAATTTAATTTCTTTTTTTCTTTTTAAAATAATAATAATATATTAAATTATTAATATATAAAATTATATTAAGTTTAAATTTTAAATTATTTTAATTATAAATAAAATAATTAATAACTTTTAAAAACTCGTATAAAAAATTAAAAAGCTTTTATATAATACTTATTTTATATTTATATTTAATATTATTAATATAAAAGCCGCGTTTTAACTGTAGAATTTATTAAATCTATTTTAAAAATTAAAATAAGCTATTAATAATAGCTTCCGGAAATGTATTATTCTTAATGATGCCTGGCTTGCTGCCTGGATGGGTAGCTAGTAATTGTTCCCGATTGTCAAGTAGGTCGAATTCTGTAGCGGCTAGACTTTATAGCCAGGATCCTGAGGAAGTCGGCCATGGCGTAATATTTTTGTCCTTCCGCACACCTCATTACTCCATCTAATCCCGTTTCCCCCGGATCACCGCTTATACCACCCGCATCTCGAAGAAGCTGCACCATATCCAGCCTGCCACTAAACGCAGCATAGTCCATTGCACGAGGATTCTCGGGCATTCCCTCTTACACCGCAATCTCTTTTGCGTTAACTTCAACCCCATATTTTATAAGCAAACATGCTATATTATTTCTGCCTACTCTAATGGCAGTTTGAAGGGGGTATCTTTCACTGAGGCACCTGCGGGATTAACCTCAGCTCCCAGATTAATCAAGCGCTTTATAAAATGCTCAGATATTTCCGGTCTACATATCGTAGAGGGGGATCTGCATGCTGCTCAGAGGACTGTCCTGCCGTCACGTAGTTAATGGCTAACCTGTACTCCGCGCGAAACAAGCTGCTCTGTAATAGCGACACGTCCGCGATACAAAGCCGCTTATAGCGGAACGCCTTGTTTATTAACGTCCTTAATGGCATTAATAACCTGGAAAATTAGAGCGTTATCTGCTTAACTAAGAATAAGTGATTTAAAAACACCCCGATAACCTTTATCTCGTATAAGATGCATATCGATAAGGGCACCCGATGGAAATAGTTATATAAAAAGCTGTATTTACGGCTTAAAAGATAAATGCGAATAATAATAGCTTTTAATATTAATATATATATAATAATTATAAAAGTGTAATTCCGGGATTATAATACGTAGAAAATATATATTAATATTATGTTTAAAAGGAAAATCGGCAGTTTTTTCTTTATCTTTTAAAAGGGTTATTATTATATTAGATAATATTTTTAATAACGGATAACATTTTACGTTCGCGATAAAATAGTTAAAATATACCGGACAACCTCGAGCGATTAAAAATTTACACATATTTAAATAGCGCCTTATATAAATCGCGATATAAAAAAAATCCCGTCTATCATTTTCGATATTAATCGGGACGCCTTTTAACAAAATAAAATAGAATATTTTAATAAAAGCTAATAAGTTTTTTTAATCCGCATTTTTAATAACGGTTATTAATAATTATTTACCGTAGTCTTTAATATCGTACTTTAAAAATTATAATAAATACGGCTTATTTATATTATAATTTAACAGCGCTGCCTGGATGATTTAATACGGTAGAATATTAGCCCCCTTTGCTTCTAAAATGTCTACAACGTCATAATATCGCCTCCCGAAGGCAAGGTATACTGGCTGCCATGGGGCCAACTCTAGTTTACGCCTATAAAGGCATGAGATACTGCTCACGTTGGCGTCCACGCTAAATTGTAGCAAGCAGCTCACTGCCTTCGAAAGACCTAGACAAGCATCTTCCGACATTGCAATCTCAAGTATAGCGATTCTATCATCACTTTTCGAGGGAAATGGTCGACTATTCAAACAGATTTTGAGGTGCTCTAAGCCCCTACAGGTTTCCACTATGATGCCAATTTCTGTGCTGCGTTCCAGTAGTTGCTGCACAAGTTGCTGCAATATTTTGTGGTTATCATATAGCCTTGAATCTATCCACATATATTCTGTCAGCTAAGTTGGGTTACCGGGTCCGTACCACCCCGGTGACCTAAGCAACAATACCTCGTGAGTTGGTGATCGCGGAAGACAAGAGCGGTCTGCACGGACAATGCCCTTCCGGAAAACCTCGAAATCCACTTTTGCACCTGCATCTACGAGAGGCCATACAGCAAGGAATGCAGGCAGTCGATATAGAATTAGTCCCGAATCTCCCATAATGCTACAATAACTTTTCAATTAGCCTGCATAAAGGAGGAATCGCCGGTAATCTACGGCCGAGTCTTTCTAGCCAGATCCATTGCGAATTAACGTCGGCACCATGATCAACAAGGACCTTGATGACGTCCAATTGAAAAGTGTCTGCTGCTGCGGCCAAAGCAGTTGGAGGCACGCATGATAGATCTATTGCTCAAGGATCCGGTCCCAAACACTGAGAATCTGGCAGCATTCCACGTTCCAAAAGGCGTTTGACTGTGCGAAATGCTCCGATCATGGCAGCAGAGGCAAGAATCTCTCCAGGTTTTCGTGTAAAGCTCGTCGACGAAATTGACCACATTTTTCTCAGGACCGGGTCCGGCCTCGAGATTGAAAACTGTTCCGACAGACTGTGAAGGGAAGCGTAGTTGTGACATTGTGTTTCCAGTCTTGGGCATAGAGCGACACACGGCGCTAGGTTGGAATTCAAAAAGCCGAATTCCGCTTCCTGAGACCGGGTATGCGCTAGGTTGAAATTCAAAAAGCCGAATTCCGCTTCCTGAGACCGGGTATTTGAAAATGGAGGTAGACAAAAGCCCAGGGCCAAAAAACGACAGTGCCCGGGTGCGAGCGAACGGAACAAAAGGGGGAGGGAGAAATATAACCTATAAACTCAGCGCACAGCATGTATCGTTGATGTTCCTATCCCAGAACGGCCGTCCAGCATTTCGACTAGATACCAAAGCAAAACATTCTAGCTGGCAGACCTGTATCCCGGGAATTTGTGGATGGTCGGCCTGCGGTTTCTTTTGGGAGCCGAGAATTTCTCATCCCCACCTCACCGAGTGGTGCGGAAACAGTTTGATGGCCAAGCCGTAATCTGTCCCCTCGGAAGGCCCGGAAGAGGAGGTGCGTTGTTGCAGTGGGACAATTCATTGCTGCCCCTCTCCAAGACCAATTAACAGATAAGCTAACGAGGTCCCCGCCAATGTGCCCGGTAACTTACACGCTCTCATTGGCTGTCTGATACAACGCTTGCCCCTCTTGTAATTACCGGAGAACCTTGCACGAGGAGAGAATTTCTTCCCGCCCGCTTCAATGTGGTTGCACGTCTTTCCCAACCTGTCAACATTCGGTGTATATAATAACACTGCCCACAGTAATTACAGCATTCGGCGCCTGAAGCAGGGCATACCAAAACAACCACGGTGGAAAGAATCTTTACTAGAAAGTTGGAGAACATGTTGCAGTCTCAATCATTTCAACCGGTCGCATACGGCCTATATCTTGCAGTTTGCAGTGTGAGTTTCGCCTTTCTATGGTTGTAGAGCGATCTAATTTAGAGGGAATCAGATACTCATCTACTTCGTGGGTACCATCGTCTACAACGGCTTCTTCCATCCACTGCGCAATATTCCCGGGCCAAGGCTCTGGGCAGTATGTCGGATCCCTTACACGTGCATGTACCTGTCAGGCTCTGCGCACAAACACGTTCTGGACCTTCACAAACTATACGGCGACATTGTAAGGTTAGCGCCTGAAATTGTTTCTATTAACCACCCAGACGCGATGAAGGAGCTTCGCGGACATCGCAAAGCCGGTGTGCCTGAAAATGGAAAGGACCCAATTCATTCTGGAGCAAACTTGCAAAATATTATCGGAGCTAATCGAAACGACCACGCTCGGTTTCGACGTTTGATGTCAAATGGATTCTCGGCCCAGGCTATGTTCGAACAACAACCCATAATAAGAAAATATATCGACCAACTTTTCGAGCGTCTTCACGCCGAGGCCTTACAAGGCACCAAACCTGTGGACATGGTCAGCTGGTATAATTTTACGACTTTTGACATTATTGGTGACTTGGCTTTTGGTGAATCATTTGGTTGTCTCGAAACCTCCACGTACCATCCGTGGATAGAGCTTATCTTCGGCAGTATCAAATACCTAGCCTTTGCGATAAACTTGGATCGGTACCCGCTGATTACCCCTGCCCTAAAACTTTTCATTCCACGAAAACTGAGAACGAAGATGATGGAACACTCCCAATTATCGGAGTTGAAGGTACGCCGGAGGTTAGAGAGCAAAGTTGACCGACCCGACTTTATTGCAAAGATTACGCAAGAACAGAAAGGAAGATCTATCGTGAGTTTTCTTTTCCAGACCACCAGCGGGGGTCATGCCTCAGAAATGCGTGTTCACAGCTGACGACGGCGAATTTCGACGACAGAGTATGAGCTTCAAAGAGCTAGTTTCTAATACCTCAACGTTAATCATCGCTGGTTCTGAAACCACGGCCACGCTGTTGTCAGCGGTGACATACTTTCTGGCGACCAACACACATGTGCTTACTGCCTTGAACAAAGAAGTACGCTCGTCGTTTCTTTCAGAGGAAGAAATTGATTTGGTCAGCACGCAAAAGCTCCCATATATGCAGGCGGTACTGAACGAAGCACTTCGTCTCTTTCCTCCGGTTCCAGCTGCTTCACCGCGTAGAATTGCTGAAGGTGGTGACAATATTTGTGGCCATTTCCTTCCCGGCGGGGTAAGTTCGAGAAACCATAGCCTGGCGTACAGTATAGTTTATGGAAGTTCACTAGCTGACGTCACTTCGCAACGCTTGTAGACGGTAGTGGAGATCTGGCAATGGTCGCTTTACCACCAACCTGCTTTTTTCCAGAGCCCAGATGAGTTCATTCCAGAACGGTGGCTTCAAGGCCAGCAATTCGCTAGTGATAGGCTTGATGCGGTTCAGCCTTTCTCAGTTGGTCCCAGAAACTGCATCGGGCGCAAGTAAGTGGATCTCCACCTTTCTTTACCTATGTATCGTTTAGCCTACTAATCGCCCTGTCGCTAGCCTGGCGTATTCAGAAATGCGCATGATACTGGGTAGATTGATATGGAACTTCGATATTCAATTAGCCGAGGTCAGCAGAGACTGGGCAGAGGAGAGTCAAGTTTACGTATTGTGGCAGAAGAAGCCCTTGTTTGTGAATTTGAGGCCTTGTCGCCAGGGATGATTCGTGGTTCAAATCCAAGTGATTTCAACTGTAGTTGATCTAGTGCTGCAGAGTATATGGCAAACTCGAACGGCTCAGGAGAGAAAAGTCCTATTTGGTTTGCTTCACTGGTCGTCACCAGGGCGCTTTGATTCAACTACCTTGGCATGCACATCTTCCAAGGAACCGCACTCTGGTGGATTGTGGACGACCAAAGGGGTTATCAAGGTCAAAAGAAATATTAGCTTCACGATTAGATGAACTCAATTACTGGAAGCCATGGCGAGCATTTTCAAGTAGTATCTAAAAGGAAAGGGAATCTTAAGCCTTACCAGGCACTTGTTAAATGCGCGTCAAAGTTCGATGCTAATATTAGACGGCGAGTCGTAACAAGAGGCTACCCGTGAGACGAAGTCATGGGTTCCATCCATAGAGCTTACAAGCAAACGAACGGAAGTATAGCACGCCAAAGTAGGACAAAAACGGATAAGTACCGACACCAAGAACAAGCTGTGGCTTTCTTATAACGAAATTTTTAGATCATTTTACTTCCGAAAGGCTGGTGCCCAAGAAGCACTGAGAGATCGGTGGTGACTGGGAATTTAATACTGTAAGATTAAACAGCTAATTATAAAAGACTAGCAACTTAAAGTTTTATAACTGTCGCTGTGTAAGACCTTTAATGTTTTATTATATAAATATTACACTTTTTAATTTACGTATTATTATTTAGTTTTTATTTTAATAAGATAGTTTACTTTAAAACTTTAATAATTAACTTAATATAATTAACTTTTTAAATTAATATATTTAATTTAATATTAATAGTTTTTAAACCCTTTTTAACGATTTTCGGCTTTAAATTTAATTTAATAATTTTTTAATTAAGTTTTCTTTTAACTACGTTTTTATTTAATATTAAAATTAAATTAGCTTTTTACTTTTATTTATAAAAAGAATTATAAAAATAGTTTTTAACCCGTTTATTTTTTAATATTTTAAAAAATAATTAATGTAAACTTAATTTTTACTTTTTAAGTTTTTCTTTTTTAATTATATTTAAAGAAAAGTTTAAAATACCGTTTAATATAATTTTAACTATTTTATAATAAAAGAATAATATTAAATTATAAAATTATCCTTTATAATTAATAAAATAATCGTATTTATAATCTATAAGTTTTTATAATTAAAAACGCGATCGGCTTTTAAAAAGTTTATATATTTTTAATTCGTTAAATTTATTATAATATATATAAAAATAAACGAAAAATCGTAGTTTTATATTAATAATTTAATAATTTACACGCTTATTATATTAATATTAAATAAAATACTTTATATTAATAAAAGAAATTTTATAATCTTTTTAAATCCCTTTGTTAAAATTAGCGTTAATACCGATTAAATTAATAAATATAAAAAAATTAAATTTTTTTAACCGTAAAACCTTTATAATATTCTACGCGTTAAAAGGGATTTTAACGGCGACGGGTAAAATCGCCGTTTAATTTTAAAAGTGTTACGGTATTAAAATATTATTAAATATAACGAATATATTATCGTTAAAATAAACTTTAAAATAATATATTAATATTAAGTTTATATTAATAAAGTACGTAATATAAAATAAAAATATTAAATTTTAAAAAATAAAAATATAATCGTTAAAGTTTAATAAACCTTATTTATAAATAAATAAATGCTTAAATTAATTATTAAATTAATAATTATTTATATAAAAAATATTTATTATATATATATTTATTTATTCTTTTATTAATTTTTATTTACTTATATTTATTTATATTTATTTAATAAGTAAAACTAATTATAATTAATATTAATTAATAAGTTTTATTAATTACTTTTAATTATCGGCTTTAATTAATTCTTACCGTTTACTTTATTTCCATTGTATTAATATTTAATATATTTATTCTTTATACGATTATAACCGTTTTACTTTTTATTATCGTTTTAGTCCGTATTTATAAAATAAGGTTTATTCCGTTCCGGTTTCCTCCCGATTTATATTTATAATATTAAGTCTTTTTTCTTTTAATTTAATCTTTTAAACTTAAAATCTTATAAATAAATCGCTATTACTTATTTAAATTTTTAATAAATTTTCCTTTTTTCCTTATATTTTTATAATATATATTTATTATATCGGGTTATATTTAGAAAACTAAATAAAAAAAAGTTCTTTATCGCTTAATTTTACCGCCCGTTATTATTTCTTTATAAATTCTTTTAATAAGTTTAGCTTTAAAATTATACCTTATATTCGTTGCTTTCGTTACGATTAAAAGTGCGTAATAATAAAGGGTTCGGCAAAGTATAAAAAGTATATTCGCGCTGGCTATTTTTACGACGGTAACGGGGTCCCGGTCTTTTCCTTTAAGCGTATTACGGAAAAGCACCGTCGGTTAATACGGGAAAAACAGGTCGCTAAAGGCCACCTCTTAACTTTTTAATAATAAACGAATAAAGCTATTTTAAAGCTGGTTCGTTTGCGAAAATAGCGTAAATTTGCCCGTATAAAGGGTACCGAACTAGTTCGTTAAGGTTTTTAATCCTTAAACGAGTTTAAAAAGTAAAAACGTATAAAGTTAAAAACTGCGATCGTTGCGCGGTCGTATAAAACTATCGGCGTTATAAATTAAAACGTTATAAGCTTATTTTTTAACCTTTTAAACAGCTTTTTAAATTTTAAAAATATTATTTAAAAGCGGTATAACCTTTAATATATTTTTTAAATTTTTAAATATCTTTTTTAAATAAGTAATCTTTTTATTTAATTAAATATTAAAGGCTTTTACTTTTTTAACGGTATTTTAATATTTTTTTTTATTTTGTATTTTTATTAATTTATTTCGGTTTTTAACGTATTATCGATTTTAACGTTTTTAAACGCTAGTTTAAATAAAAATATATATATAATAAAATAGTTCCGTATTATTTTTAATAACGATAATTTATAATTAATTTTTAAAATAATTTTATTAATTTTAAATAATTTTAGTTTTTTAAAATCGAATTTATCGCTTAATCGCTTTATTTTAATATTTTTACGTAATAAATAAACTTTATTTTTTCTCGTAAAAATTAATCTTTTAATCTTTTTTTTATTATAATATTATTTTATTTATTATTAAAAAAATAAAAGTTTTTATTATAAAGATTATTATAATAATTAAAGTTTATTAACGTATTTAATAACTTTAAACGTTTATTCGTTATAAAATAATTCTTTAATAATATCGGGGTTATATTTAAAATTAACGTAAAATAATAATATTTTAATAAACTCGCTAATCGCGTTATTATAAGCGAATTACGCAATTAATAATAATTATATTTAATTATTTTATTTATAATTAATATAATATCGTAAATATTATTTAAATATTTAATTTACTCGTTTTATTTATCCGTTTATTTATAAATAAAAAGCCGTAAATAATTTATATTTAATTTTTAATTATAATATAAAGGATTATTAAAATTTTAACGTAAAAAGCTTATTTTTATTAAAGATAAATTTATTTAATAATTTATATTAATTAATTATAATTTTAAAAATAATATAAACGAGTTTCGTAGCGTTATTTACTTTTTTATATAAAATAAAATATTTATACTTTATAA
Source organism: Seiridium cupressi (assembly GCA_036674765.1). Taxonomy (NCBI): domain Eukaryota; kingdom Fungi; phylum Ascomycota; class Sordariomycetes; order Amphisphaeriales; family Sporocadaceae; genus Seiridium; species Seiridium cupressi. Next base: position 9,108 of record JARVKI010000206.1, read on the forward strand.
ATCGTTCCGTAATAATAAAAATGCTATTATATTCTACGTTTATTATTAATTCTTTTAATAATAGTAATTTAATAATAAAATTTATAACGACCGATTTTTAAGCTTTATTAAATAATATTATTAATTATAACTTTTTATATAATTTATATCGGGATATTTTAACTTTATTATAAAAATTATAATTTTTAATAATTTTAAAAATATATTATTTTAAATTTTCGCAATTAAAATGTTATTAAATTCTTTTAATAATTTTAAATATTTTTATATATTTATTAAATAATAATATATAATATTTTTAAATAAGTTTTTTTCGAAACTTTTTAAAAAGGTATATTTTTTTTAATATATTAAAACTTCCGTTTTTTAGTTTTTTTTACTAATTCTTTCGATTTATATTTCTTATATAATTATACGGTTAATAACGTATAAGTTTATAATCGGTATAAAGTTTCCTTTTTTATTAATTATAAAAATAATATATATTTTTTTAAATGTTTTTTAAAAATAATCCGATTTGCGATTTAACGTATTAACTTTTTTATTATTAAATTCTTTTTAGTAAATAATAATAAAGTTAAAGTTTATTAAAAATTCTAATTATTATATTTATTATTTATTAAATTCTTTATTATTAATAAATAATATTAAATTTTTATAATCGGTATAAACTTTAATTTAATATATTATTCCGTTAAAATAATACTTTTATTTTTTAAATATTTTTAATAATTATTATTAATTCTTTATCGTAAATTTAATAATTAAACTTTAGTTTATTAAGCTTTTTAATGTAATAAGCGATTAAATATAACTTTTTATCGTTTTTTCGTTAGTTAAATTAGCCGCCGATCGCGTAATTCGATGCGTCGGTTTCGATTTTAAATTTTTTATTAAAGTCGGTTATAATTATAACGGGTTCTTTCGTTATTCTCTTTTTAAGCTTTTTAAACGCTTATTATTCGATAAAAGTTTATTAAAATAATAAATCCTTTTTAATTAAATTCGTTAAAAAGCTTTTTACTTTTATAAAGTTAAAAATAAATATTTTATAATAATTTATTAACTTTAAAAAGGATCGTATATTTATTACGTTTTAAAATATCGGTTATTTTTTAATTATTATTATTTTAAAATCTTTTATTCGGACTTTTTTTAAAAATATTATATATTTTATAAAAGTGATTTTCCGTTAATAAAATTTACTTTTTTTAAATTTATTAAAAAGTTTACTTTTTATAACTTTTTAAATATTATTATAACGTATTATTTATATTTTTTAATCGTATTTAAAAAGATAAATATATTATTAAAATAAATTATTACGAATTTATTTAAAAAGTTTCGTAATATTATATTAATTATATTTTAAAAATTTATAAATACGTTAATAAATTTAAAAAATATAATTAAATATTTAAAATATTTATATTTATTATAAAATACTATTTTTTATTTATCGCCTTTTTTAATTTTAATTAATTTATATATATTAAATAAGTTTAAAACTGTAAATTATTTAACACTATATAATTTATTTTATAAGTTTTTAATTAATAATAAAAGGTATTTATTTTTAATCGTAATTTCGTTAAGCTTTTAATAATTAATATAAGGCTTTTAATTAAGTTTTTTATCCCAGCTTTTTTTTAATATAAAGAGTATTAAATATTTTACGGGTAAAGTGGATTCTTTAATTTATCCCTTTAATAATATTTTATTAAAGTACTTTTTAAATGCTTTTTTATATTATAATCGTATTAAGTAAGTATTACGAATATAAGTTAAAAGAAGCCGGAACGGAATAAACTTTATTTTATAAGCACGGATTAAAATAATAATAAAAGATAAACAAATACGGCCGTATAAAAAGTAAATATACTAAATACTAATACGGTAAAAATAAAGTAAACGGTAAGAATTAATTAAAGTTAATAATTAAAAGTAATTAATAAAACTTATTAATTAATATTAATTATAATTAATTTTATTTATTAAATAAATATAAATAAATAAAATTAATAAAAGAATAAATAAATATATATATAATAAACGTTTTTTACGTAAATAATTATTACTTTAATAATTAATTTAAATATTTATTTATTTATAAATAAAACTTATTAAACTTTAACGATTATATTTTTCTTTTTTAAGCTTTAATATTTTTATTTTATATTACGTACTTTATTAATATAAATTTAATATTTATATATTATTTTAAAGTTTATTTTAACGATAATATATTTATTATATTTTAATCATTTTTATTTAAATATATATTCCAGTATAAGAATTATTAAATAATATCGGTAGAATATTTACCGTTAATAAGGATAACGGTAGTAATAGTAAAAAAGAAAAGGAAATTATAAAGGCTATTTAAAAATAAATACCTTAAAAATCCCTTATTTAAGCTATAAATATTAACTTTAATAAAAACGACGACTTTAAAATCTTTAAAAAATAATACGAAAGTATTTTTAAGGAAATTAAGCGATTTTAACGAAAAGAAAATCGTAAAGTTAAACTTATTTAAGAATTTTAAAATTTTAATACCGTTATAAAAAAAAATAGCCAATATTATTATTATATTAATTTAAAAGATTAATAAGTTTAAATTTAATATTTTTATATTTTATAATAAAACGCTTAAAAAGCTTAAAAGATATTTTATTTAAATTTACGCTTATTATTTATTTTATATAAAAAGCTTTTAAAACGACTTTTAAAAGATTATTTATATAATATCCTTTTTAAAAAAACGCGCCTTTATATAATTTAAACCGTATTTTTTTAAAATAAGCGAATATAAGTAAATATTAAACTAATATAAAACGGAAACGCAAAAGATTTTTAAAACTTATACCAGAGATAAAAAGGCATTTAAATTATTATTTTAAAACTTTAATAAAGAAAATAAACTAAACGGGAATTTAAAAACTTTAAATAAAAAGCGTCCGTATTAACGTATATTATAAAATTTAAAAGGATTACCGCTTATATAAATTATATAAATAATATACGTATTATATTATATTATTAAAGTTTTAAAAAAAAAGTTAAAGATAAAATTAATAAGATTTTATATTTACTTATTAACTTTACTTAATACGCAAAATTTATAATACGTATCGATAATTAATTATACGTTTAACGGTCCGAAAAGAGATAAATTTTAAGGTATTAAAACCGTATTACCGTTAATATAAGAAAACCCCGGCAAAACGGATATAATAATTAAAACCGCGACTAAAAAAATAAAACGTTATACGAAAAATATAATAAACCTATAAACCTCGACGTTATAAAGCGAAAAAACGGCAGGCATAATAAAAAGTCGGTAATATATTATAATTATAAAAAAACGGGATATTTTGCTAACGAATACCGCTCGCTTAAAAAAAAATAACCTTTTAAACTAATCTAAAAAAGACGATAATTTAACTTTACCGCGAAAAAACTAATTAAGCATAATAACTTGTTTTAAACGGTATATTATAACGATTAATATAAAATATATAAAATAAATAAAGACGGAGCAGGATAATATCTTATAATACCGGTTATTAAAACCCTCGCGGTAATAAAAAGAAGCCCCGCGGAACGACGAATTAACGCTTACGGATACTTTACGTATTCTAATAAAAATAAAGACGAATTTAACTAAAACCAGGTTATTATTCGCCGTATAAAATAATAATAAAAAAAAGAAAGTTTAAATTAAACCGACGTACTAAAATTACGGTTAATTAAAGAATAAACTAATAAGATTCCCGTTATAATACGGTAATTTATTAAATATTAAAATAATTTTAAAGTAATAATTATTTTTAAAAGGTTATTTTATAACGCTTTAAAATTTAAAAATATCTTAGTAAAAATTATTATAAAAGATAAATTTAATAACGCTTATACTTTTTATATAATATTTAAAAATAACGTTTAATTAGAAATAAAATATTTAAATTATATAAATATATTATAAATTAATTATATTAACCGATTATATAACCGATATTTTAAAAAGAAATTAAAATATAAATTCTTTTTTAAAAGGTTAAAATTAAATTTTATCGAAATATTATAAATTAAAAAATAAATAAAAAACGTTATTATTATTTATAAAGATTTTTAAAGATATATAATAATTATTAACGACTTATAAAGAATACGTAAATACGCTTTAAAATTGCGAAAAATTACGAACGTAAAATTAATATAAAATCGATAAATGCCTAATTTACGCTAATAAAAAGAGCTTAGCCTAAAAGCAGATTAAAAAATATAATAAAGTAGGACGGCTTTTAATTAGATTAAAATCCCTTTTATTTAACGCTATTATAAGTTAATAAGTAGAAAAAGATAATTTCGAAAAATTAATTAAAAAAGCGTTTAAAGGATAACGTAATAAAAAGGTCGGATTACAAATTTATAAAATTATAAATTAAATCTAAATATAACGACGAAATAAAAGATTAACACCCTTTACGTAAATAATATTACGAGTCTTTGCAAAATTAAAAATAAAGCAGGAAACCGACGAATAAAAATATAATAAACCTTTAATATACTAAAGCCGGGAAGATTTATACGCGAATTACGCCTTTACTTATTAAAAAGCTAAAAATAAGAAAAAGCGACGACGATATAACCGACGTAATAAGCGTTCGGGAAACGATTAAAACCGTATATAACAGGATAATAACGGTTAAACACTATATCCTTATACGCCACGAAAATAAGCGTATATAACCACTTTACGATTAAAATGCGAATTATAAATTAAGATATTAAAACTTTAATTAATATAAAAGTTTAAAGAAATTTTATCTCGTTATAAATTATTAATAAATTTTAAATATTATAAAAATAAAAAAAGACGCTTTATTAATTTAAAATTATAAATAAAGAATTAATAACGTATAATAACGAAATTATTAATATAAAAACTACGTATATTTAAATTTACGTTTAAAACTATAATAAAAGACTTACGTGCGATATTATAAAAATTATAAATTATAATTTAATTTTAAAGATACTTTAATTATAAGCGAATAATCCCCGAATAAATTAAAATATAAGCTAATTCCGATAAAATATATTAAAAAAAGACTTAACCTTTAAATAACGCCTAACGAAAAGACTTTTAAATAAAATTAAAACACTTAAATTTTACGTTATAATTAAAGATATTAAGCCGAAATTTATAAATAAAATACCCGAAAAATATAAAGAGTTTAGCGACTTATTTAATAGAAAATTAAATATAAAATTATTAATATATATAAGGTTCGATTATAAAATATTATTAAAAAAAAGTACGAAATTATATTTTATATTTATTTACCTAATATAGTTATAATATAAAAAAATATTTAAGAAATATTTTAATAAGATATTATCGAAAAGATAAATTAAAGAATCTATTTTACCCGTAAAATACTTTATATTTTTCGTATTAAAAAAAAGCAAAAACGGGAAGCTTAATTAAAAGCTTTACATCGATTATTAAAAACTTAACGAAATTATAATTAAAAATAAATACCTTTTATTATTAATTAAAAACCTGTAAAATAAATTACACGGCGTTAAATAGTTTATAACCCTAAACTTATTTAATATATATAAATTAATTAAAATTAAAAAAAGCGACGAGTAAAAAATAATATTCCGTAATAAATATGGATATTTTAAGTATTTAATTATATTTTTTAAACTTATTAACGCATTTATAAGCTTTTAAAATATAATTAATATTATATTATAAAACTTTTTAAATAAATTTATAATAGTTTATTTTAACGATATATTTATATTTTCGAATATAATCGAAAAATATAAGCGATACGTCGCGGTAATATTTAAAAAATTATAAAAAGTAAATCTTTTAATAAACTTAAAAAAGAATAAATTCTATTAATGAAAAGTTACTTTTATAAAATACGTAATATCTTTAAAAAAAGTCCGAATAGAAAATTCTAAAATAATAATAATTAAAGAATAATTAACATTTTAAAATATTATAAATATATAATCCTTTTTAAAATTAATAAATTATTATAAAATATTTATCCTTAGTTTTATAAAGGTAAAAAGCCTTTTAATAAACTTAATTAAAAAAGATTTATTATTTTAATAAACTTATATTAAATAGCGAGCGTTTAAAGAATTTAAAAAAAAATAACAGAAAAACCCGTTATAATTATAATTAATTTTAAAAAGGAATTTAAAGTCGAAACCAACGTATCGGATTATATAATCGGCGGTTAACTTAACTAGCGAAGGAATAACAAAAAATCGCATTTAATCGATTATTACTTTAAAAAACTTAATAAACTAAAGTTTAATTATTAAATCTACGATAAAAAACTAATAATAATTATTAAAGTATTTAAAAAATAAAAATATTATTTTAATAGAATAATATATTAAATTAAAATTTATACCGATTATAAAAACTTAATAT
>JARVKI010000207.1:0-15535 GCA_036674765.1 Seiridium cupressi
CCCCCCCCCCCCCCCCCCCCCCCCCCCCCCCCCCCCCCCCCCCCCCCCCCCCCCCCCCCCCCCCCCCCCCCCAAGCTTTTAGGGGTTCAAGGTATAATAGCATTCGAATCATTAGGACCAACTCTAGGTAGCCCGTCTCACTGCTATAACCACACATGCCTTATTGGTCAGTCAACGTGGTGATACACGTGGATCGAGCATCTGTCGGCCTTCATTTCCGGGCCTGAGTTGCTGGAATTCCGAGTTTTGTGTACTTGTTCTCTTACCCCGGTATTTATATTCATCGCGGCACGTCGTAAAAGACGTTCGAACAGTAATGTTCTCGTCTATTGTCTTGACAGTCTCTTCCGACTATCAGTTCTGTACTCCGAATCGTTGGCGGATGCCATCCATTCTTTCGTTACAGGTCGTACTACGGTCTCTAGGAATTCCGGGCTTTTAGATAGTGAGGGATTCCTTTGTTGGTCATCGTGGTTGCACGGGGTGCCAGAGGCGGATCGTTTTGCGGTACATGGCGGAAAGAATGCCTGCAATGAACCTTGCCTCTTCTTCTAGTTGTATGTAACGTATCTGAAAAACGCCAGTGTCGGGGATTTAAAACGAGGGACATTACATACCTTATATACATGACCCCGATCTGGCCGAAAGAGGTAGTCCCCACGCTGGTAATTTTTCCCTCACGGCTAGGTCACAGCTAATTGGGCACACGGCCTCGTGAACTTTAGTCTGGGTGTAGATTTGTACCTACCTAGGTAGGTTTTCTTTTTATCCATGTAAGCAAACTTGTCTAGCCTCGCGGGCTTTTCGCTTAACGCCTGCATTCCCAATGCTCACTGGCCCCATATATCAGCCCCGTAGCCACAACCAAACCCAATGCGGCCAACTGACACCATCGATTTCGTTGACGGTGCGCGTAGAGACTTTCTTGAGAAAGGCGATGTCAAAATCACAAGCCTCGGCTGTCATAGAGTCCGTAGTCGCAACGGCGTGAAGAATGATCATGTAACGCTCCTGGCGTTTGTCGCCCTGGTGTCAAGAGCTGCATATGCTTGGCCGATGTTGTTATATAAGCCGGCCTAATTGATCATGCTGATAAAGATGATGCCTGCCTTCCCTGCTATCTCAACATTTTTCTACATCAAATCAAGATTAGTGGTTTCTCTTACGAATAGATTCTAAAAGCTTTGAAATGCGTTTTAGGCGTGTTCTGCTTCCGAAAGAGTAATCCCAGTCCAGCAACACGCAAAAGGAGATACCGAGGGACTCAATATTGTACGTACTTTGGTGACCTCGCCAATAATGCGGCTTACTATTCCAGGGCCCAGGAAAGGGTCTGGGGAAAAAAAGTAAAGCTAATGTCTCAATCCCGATCGTGTACGAAGTGCTAAGGGTAGTGCAGATAGTCAGGCGCAATAGAGATGATCAAGCTTGCTATCGGAACAAGCCCATTCGGACGTGACACGCATGGGACAATTCAACATGTTTTTGTACTTACGTCTCATGACGAGCCCTTCATTGATCTTCATCTCACGACCGAGGCTTCGCACCTCATCTTTGAAGCTCTCTAAGGGACTCAATGAGCTTCAGGCCTTGCCCATCCATCATTCGCTGCGGCAACCCACCGACATTATCCATATGACCTTAGTCTAGGCCCAACTAGAGAGATTGAATTAGACTCACGGTGTGTCTTGATAGTAGAGGAGTGGCCTTTGAAAAAGATGGCTTTAATGACATCCGGATAGAGGGTGCCCTGGAGGAACCACTGCACACTTCCTGTATTCGGTATGTTTTCGACGGCCTTCTCGATTTCGATAGCCTCCTCCTCGAACACGTCAATGAAGGTGTGCCGATAAACTTGCGCTTCTTTTCGGCGCCCTTGACACCCTTCAAGCCCTACAGGAGGCTCCGAGGCATCTACGATTGTGAGATCGATGCCGAGGTGCTCCTGTAGCGTTTTTCTTGACCTGACGACACTCGTCGAGGCGCATATCACCTGGTCTACGAGTACGGCGTGGCATCAGTCGCCAGTGGGTTCCTTCAAGAGCCTCGCGGCGACGGAGGAGTCGACACCGCCAGAGACAGCACCAATGATATGTCCTCTGTCACCAACAAGGTTTCGGATTTGGATCATCTCTCGGCCAATGAACTTGGACATCTTCCGGTTTTGCTGTGCGCCGCAGATGCTGACAGCGGAGTTCTTCAGCAATTCGGTGCCGCGAAGAGTGTGGGCGACTTCCGGGTGGAACTGGATGCCGTAAATGTGCCTGGTCTCATGTGTTATGCCGGTATATGGTGAGTTTTGGGTGGTGGCAATGGTGATAAATCTATTGGGTAGCTGGCTGGGTTTACCGTCATGACTCATCCACACCTGCAAGCTATCATCTTGCAAACCCTCGAACAACTTATCGGTCGGGCTGTTGTGTCGCTGGGCCATAAGATCCTGGCAGACGGTCAGCTCATGATATTATGAATAAGCGATATGTTAGCGCATAGTATGACCGAATGTATGGTCGGTGTCGGCATTGACATTGTCCTTGGACAACCTCCATGCTATCTCTTGTAGGCCATAGCATATTCCCAAGATTGGCACGCCAAGGTCAATGAATGCAAGGTCCACGTGTTGGGGGGGGTTGGGGGTTCGTGGTCATAGACGGAGTATGGGTATGTCAAAGTCAGTAGGCAAGACCGCGCAAGAAAGCACAACGCACACTAACCGCCAGATAGAATGACTCCCTTCGGCTTGAAGCTCAGCTCAGAGAGATTGGTGGTGCTCGGGAGCATTTCACTGTACACCTTGTGAGAATCTTTCGAACCGTCACATTCGCCTATAAGGTCCCTACATTGAGCTCTCGCAGCCGGCGCGTGATGAGATGCATGACTTGTGAGCCGAAGTCCAAAGTTAGGATAGCTTAGAAAACCAAGACGAAGCTGGTCAGCGACCAGCCGGCGAGTTTCTGCGTCGTAGTCACTCGCAATGACTAGGTTACCAAACTCGAGTCGCAATTTTTTTACGTTTATTTTCAAAGACCCGATAGAAGAGGGAGTTAGGCTCCTTACCCCGATCAACTCCACCACCTTTTTGACTCCCGTACATATATCATATCCATCATGTCTGCCGCTATTGAACAGGCTGAGGCGCCTCACAAGGCCTAGGATGTTAGTTCAGCTTTCTTTGGGTGTCGGAGGGGTCACGACCATAAATTTTTATCGAGCTGCTTATCATTGTTGGGTTGACTCAAATCGCCCGCAAGGAAACGTGGAGTCCTGGAAGTATGTATTTTTGAAAACCTACCTCAAGACATTGCACGACATTCTCTGTTGGGCTTCTAGGCACGTGGCCATAGTGAGCCCATCGGGCGACCCTTGGCTCTCATATACTCATCTTCATTCCACTCTCTTTGGCTCTTGTGCGTGACATTCTCCTCTTATATATTATTTCATCACTTTGTCTGTTTGATATTGTATACTCTATCTGGGTATCGGTTATTAATATATATCTATTTTATCTTTCCCATCTTTTATTTCTTCTTTCCTTCCTTCTTCTTTTTCGTCCTTTTTAGAACGCCGCAGCTTTAAGTTAACGGAACATGGTATAATACGACCTGCACGACATTACCTTACGCCGAATCCAGGCGTAACTTCAGCAAGGATCCACTCCAGTTTACCACGGCTGCAGTGGGACGATACGCACCACGTCTATATTTGTCTCTATACGCTCATGTCGACGTGATGGCATCGTAACGAGAAGACTACTACGATCCAAGAGATCCAGAGCACTTTGTTACTCCGTATGGGCCCCAGGGCGAATGTCGCCTTCCTGCATGGACGAGAATTTAAATGCTGAGATACATTCAACTGTCAGACAATACATCTATCGCAGGGACGTTCCCATGCCAATCCATATCAAACACATATCCACACTATGCACACCCGGTCTTGATTATGGACTAAGATAAAGCGGGAGAGGGAGAGAACGCGGTTTGCTTAGTCCAATGGCTTGGTGACCTTCCACTTGAAGCAATAATTAATCGCGGGAGGTGAAGCCGCGGGGTTTGCAAATGCGAATAGGAATACCATATCTAGCAACCAACTGAAGATTGTCGCCGGACGGAAGTCCTGTCCCAATTTACCAGTTACTGGCGAATCATTGTATTACCATGCTATACAGCAGTTCAAATATGGAACATTTAGCTGGGACATGTCATTCTGGAGCAGGGACGATTCGCAGCTCCTAACCTGTACACAGACTGCGACTAATTAGTTGGGAATGCAAGCTATGTAAACGAATATATACAGGGGTACTCTACGACATGAAGTATACATCTCCTCTCGGCGACCCGCTTAGCTTGGGCATCCAGAGGCAGGGTAGTTGCAGGTTTGATTGCCACCCGTGATCTCAACATTCTCGTATGAGAAGTTAGTGCAGCTACCGTCACCGCACAGAACATAGTAGTTGTACGCATCATCACCAGAGACCGTCCCCGTCACGTCGATGAAACTGATGTTGGCAATCAAGACACCGTTGGTAGGCTCCCCAGTGGGGCCGCCGTTGAGGTAGTCCTCTACATCAAATCAGGGTCAGTAATTACTCTTGCGGATAGGTTCTGGGGGTTCTGAAACAGGTCTCAGGAGTATCAGCCCTCAGGGCGTTGTTATCAAGCTCAGAAAGACGCTCAGAGAGGCGAGAGAGGAGCCAAGAAGGTACGTACGCTGCACATCGATACCGTAATCAGTGATACCGCTCATAGTGATGTTCTTGTAGGTGATATTGTACACCTCGCCGGTAGTGTTAGAGTTGGACTTGATGCGGCAGCCATTGCTGGAGTCTACCAGCACGCTGTTGCTGAAAATGACTCCGTCGACGGTGTTGTCACTCTTGCCGCCGATGGAGCCGATGGAGAGACCGTGCCCACCGTTGCAGTACACATTGTCCACGACGACGTTGGTGCCGCTAGTGACGGCAACGCAGTCATCCTGGTTGATGACCCTGGTGTTCAGGATGGAGACATTATCGCTGGTCGACACGCCAAAACCATCGCTGTTGTGAGCGGCAGCCAGGCCATCCGAAATATCGTTGGGCTCGAAGCCAGCACTGTTGTCCATGTTCAAGCCGTCGATGGTGACGCCGCTGCTGCCAGTGATCTGGATGTTGTGCACAGGCCAGTTGACGATGTGAAGGTTCGTGACAGACGACTCATACACGTTTGAGAGCTTCAGGAACCAGTTGGGCTTGGAGCTGCCGCCGTTGGAGCCCAGGCCGTCCCAGTACGCGGCTCCATTGCCCTCGATCACGTGGCCCTCGGCTCCCGTGATGGTCAGGTCCGAACCCGAGACCTTGATAGGGATGAAGTCGTGGTCGGCGGTGGTGCCGAACGTCTGAGGCAAGTGTCAGTTCTCGCTTCCGGCAGACAATCGGGGATTCATGTAGGCTAGTTACCGTGTTGCCGGCAAAAGTCACGGTGGTGCCGTTCTGCAGGCTGGTGAGATCAATGCTCGAGTTGGCTGGGGCGAATATGTTCTCGAGGACAATGTCCGTGCAACTAGCGACAGCTGAGGCAATGGCCGAGTAGCTTGTGACGGTGCAAGTTGCCGGAGCGGTGTCGTTCACACTCCTGCATGGGGTAGCAGCACGAGCGGCAGCTAGCAGCGCGGCCAGAGCTACGGTAGAGGAGCGCATTATTAGGGTGGTGGATGACTTCGGACAATAAAATGAGTGGCTGTAGTTGAGTCTTTGGGCGTTCTGGCGTACCTGCTTGGCGATGAGGGAATGGAACCTCGAGAAGCAAGCAGGAAATCGCCAAGTCGGGCATCTTTATAGGAACTCAAAGCTTGAGTTGATTTGGACGCAGACTTCAGGGGCGCCAAGAAGGCCCATGAGGTTCTTGGCAGCAGACCGTACCGCCGGATCTGGTCCCGAGCGACGTTTTGGACAGGCTGCATTTCATCGTGTTTGGGGCTCGCTCCCCTGCTGATGTTTGCTGTCACCCATGTCGCGCCACTATCGTAGGGCTTTCCACTCTCTCTGTAACGGCCCCCGGTTTCTCCAGAGCCGCTAGCCTCGGGCCGCCAAGACGGAGCGGGCGCAAAGCTGGGTAAGCCAGCAGTATTTCCGCCAATCACGTCGTCAAATCGCATCTGCGTTTCTATCTAGGTCAAATTGGCGCGGAGCCGCGTGGTAGAGGTTGTGGGCTCTGTTGTGGATGACCTGCAGGTGAGCACTGAGCATGGTCTGTGGTCTGATATGATGGAGAGCCAAAATGGCAAGTTCCGAATGACAGATGCATCTCAAAATGGGTCTCGAAATCCAGAAACGCCCAAAGGTTGGTTGCTCTTTCAGAAAGCAACCTTTTCGGCCAATCTTCATGTGTATAGAATCACGCTTGATATTGAACGCTACCTATTCTCGCATCCTTCACTGCATGGCCGGATCCGTAGCCCCAGCCGAGGCAAAAGACACGCATCATTATGTCCAGTCCAGTCCATTGCGTATCAAACTGCAGGGCTCCTTTCGCTACGCTTATCCGAACGAAACACTCCTCCCACGGCTGAATCTAGAGAGCGATAGCGAGCAAAGCGGCACCGCCAGCTAGAGCCTGGATTCTGGCCATCATGGTAGGCATGGCTCCGGCGGCAGCAGAAGAGCTCGAGCTGGCACTTGGGGAGGCTGCAGTCTCGGAGGCCGCAGTCTCAGAGGCTGTGCTGGCCTCAGTGCTCTTGGTATCGGTGGCGGTCGAAGTCGTGGTTCCGGTGCTCGATGCAGTCGTTGTTGCTGTCGCCGTGGTCGCTGCGGTGCCAGCAGATGAGGTGAATGCTGCATAAGCAGCGCTCTCCTGGCTGACGATGCTGGACTGGAGAGAAGCCGCCTCAGACTGGATGCTCGCGAGGGCGGCGTTGTAGGCTGTGCCGGTCGCCGTGACCGCCGACTCCTTAGAGAAGATCATGGCGTTCAGGCTGCTGATTTGGCTTTGGTAGCTGCTCACAATCTCTGCTGCCTTGGATGCCTGACCAACTCCGGGATCTGTCACCGCGGAGGCAGTGTTCTGTGCCTACTCGTTCGTCATTAGTCTTTCGCTGTTGTTTGGCCTCGTAGTCCTGTAGACTTTTGGTGCAAACCTACAGCCGCCACAGTGGCAAGGCAGGAAAGAAGAAGCGCGTTCAACTGCATGATCAAAACTTTATCGACGGCGTGGTTGGATGCTCGGGACGAACTGAGATGAAGAGTAGGTAAACAACCACCAAAAGGATAATTGTTCGTGCGGGGAAGTTCTGGCCACAGACCACTTGTAGAAGCTGCACGACTATTCTTGAGATTTCTAGCGAGTCAGCTTCTCAAAGATAGCGGAACAACAAAATATAAAGGATCCCAAGGGAGTCGCATCATACGTGGTAATGACATCGCAACGGCCGGGGTGCTTTGTCGCTAGGGTAACCCGTATTCTGGTGTGCCGCGTCATCGGGTGGGCTCCTACACATACTGTCACGACAGCGAGATGCAAGCCGGCATTGCTCAAGCCGAATTGCAGCCTTTTATTGAACATCAATTCGCGACCTTGCACCCATAAGCCAAGATACTGATTGCGAGCGCGGCTGGAATCTCATTGGAGTTTGGCTCTTCATCGTCGCCAAGCCTCCATCGGCGAGTATACAATGTACATAATCGAGGTCACACTCGCTGATTGGGCCATCCCTAGGGGAATTCCTAGCGCCCACGGGCGCCCACGCAAGCAAAGGAAGCGGCCACGGTATGCCCCGGCCTTGTACCCCATGGTCTCACGAAATCCCACCCCAAGATGGGACACCTGACCGAGCTGAAATAAGAGGCTAGCCGCGTCATTGTCAGCTTGATGTCGTCCAACATTCAGGTGAGCTGATGCAGCAGTAATTTGCCGTGCGATTCGAACAGGCTTAGTCAGGGTCATGACCAGTCTTCCAACCCGTGAAAGCTTGAGGAGAGCCCGCCTTCGGCTAGGACAGGACGCCAACATCAGTCGTGACAAGCAGGAAAGCTGTTGTCTAGCATTAAATGAAATGAGACGGAGTGGGATTGAACGGAATCTACTTGCGAGGCGCAGCAGCTTCTTCCAGCCTCCTGCTCCTCCATATCTGCTGCAAGCCCGCGACTGCATTCGAGAATCCAGTTTTCACCTCCCTGTTCCCGGGTGTGCTTGTCTGCTTCCAGCTTGCCTTCCGGCGGCTGGTTTTTTTTTTTATTTTTTTATTTATTCAATTTGCTGTACAGAAGGCATCCCGTCATTCTTCGGATTCTGTAACCCTGCGCAGGACCCAATAGGTCTGACTGAGGAATCCATCACCTCTTGTGCACTCCGCTTTCCGCTTTGACGAACTACGGTTTTCATTTGTCGATCACGAGATCCATCGCTGATACAATACATGGTTCTTGAAAATCTGCTGTTGTAATTGATACGGCAGTTGTGATAGACTTGTGTATATCTAACCTAAAACAAGGTAGAGGTGGGATTGGTAGGAGCCGGCCGAGAGCCTGACGCATCTACAGGCCTGGCAAAATGTGGCTATCGCTTGTTGATACTGGCAGTGCTCGGCGTCTTGCCAGCGTTCCATGATAACAGGCTCGTTCTTAGCGCCCATAGTCAACAACCGCTCCATTTAAGAGTCGACGGCGAAGGGCTGGTTCCGAGTCAGTAGGTAGCATAATGTAATTCCTGCGATGTTAGTCGTTCAGTAATCAAAGGATACTGTCCCAGTGATCGCTCCATGCCGACAGGCTCTGGGGTTGAAGGAATCCTGTAAAGGCGCAATGTATAAGAGAAACAGGACCGGGGCTAAGGGGTCACCGTGGGGAATACAGATATCACAGGAGTAGAGATTGGAAGCAATGTCCGGAAGCCTCATCTTCATATTACAGCTCAACAGGAAAGCGTGAACGTAGCAAGTGAAGCCAGTTAAGCAAGTCTTGATCAAGAAGAATCTGGATCAAGATACGAACGACAGCTTTGAATACACAGTCAAAATATGGTATCTCCACTGAAACCACTCAAACTATACGCCAGCTACTGTGGATTCGATTTAGGACGCAATGAGGGGTTTGTGTTATATTGCTAGAAAGAAAGCTAATGCAGCTGCTACTCAATGAACTTTCCTAGTAGTGTGGCTAAAGTTACTGCAGGATTTTGCCAGTAATCAACTCTGAAATTTGGGCTGCCAACTCTTCATGAATGACATGTCGTATTTTTCAGGGGTTTCCCAGCATGTTCCAGGTCGCATGCTTCCGATCCCTGTGACAGCACGAAAAGGTAATTAGTGGTATAGGTTGAAGAAAACGTTAATATAGTCTACGACAGCTTACGCAAAATCTCGAAATACCTCGTACACCAAGCCCATGTGTTCTGAAGGCCTGCTCCGGTAAATTCTGGAACACGTCGAGAATGCGCTGTCGAAAAATCTGTGGCAACATAACATCTTCGTAGACTCTAGTCTTAACCATGAATATTCGTCGGATAGTAGACTGATAATTCCGGTATTGCGTTTGGAATACTTGAAGGACATTGGAGCTGCCACGAGGTACATTGGACCGTTCTTCGTGAGCAAGTCTGCCTTGGCCATGTCAGCCTTACTTTACATATATTAGAAGGCGTCCCTCATTTGGTAATAACCCAGGACTGGTAGGCTTGTGGCTGTTTGCCCTGAATCTCCTTTGCCTAGCGCAGGCAATAGGTACCCAATGCACATGTTGGAAGGTGACCTCTGTCAAGCAAGCGTGAAACTCTAGGGCGAGCTCTTCTGTTAATTACTGGCTGTCCTTGCGACGTTCGAAGTATTTTGTCTGATCAACGCACCGACTTCCTGTTGTGATAAGTAGTACGCTCACGGGGCACATCGACTCTCGGGGCCAGCTCGATGGATCAGTTGTCAGCAAACTTTGCATCAAACGGGTTGGTGCAACTCCTCTCAATCTGGTAGGAGGGCTCCTGCTGACAAATGTGTCAGACTAATTATGCTCTTGTACGAACCTAAACGATATATAGGCACCCCTTCTGAGTGATGTATGACATTCCCATGCTCATAACTGCATCATATGAACGGCCTTAGTTTCCGGCGGTTGGACGGATCGCCACCCGTTGCTAGTTGAAGTGTTTCTGGCCGTTACGCCAAAGTGTCTTCTTGTATGAGGTGAGTAATGATGTTAACGATCAGATGGTTGTTTCCCAATATATCCCCACCAATGCCTCGTGGTGTAAGTTGCCCTCCATCATGTCTTCATGATGTGTGACATGACGCTTGTCTGCCGCGTCTATGCCGTCAGATACTATTCTCAATTCATCAAGTAAATTGCCATGATGGTACGTAGAATTAAAGGCCAAAGTGCCGTAGTTTTCATTTACCAAGATACAATGTGGCCCAAAGCTCTCCGTGCGCTTGCAAACTATGTATAGCGATATATGCCTTGCAGTCTGCTTCACGCATCTGCGTGGACAGCAGGGCGTTTCAAAGTCTACCTTAGGTATGGGGAAAGCATGCGAGAATTCGGACGTGGTACAAATGGACCAAAGGGCTAGAAACTCCAAGTCAATTATGGAGGTACTCTTACGATGATACTCCAAGCCATGTGGCTGGATGATGAGCAAGATCGTGAATCACGTGACTGTGCATGTGACCTCATATTGTTTAGACTTTTGCTGGAAGTTCGGATCGTTGTGGTATAAGTAACAGACTATCTTGCGAAGAGTATTGACGATATCCTTAGATGACGTGAAGTACGTATGTCAGTGATCGTTACACAATTGTTACAAGTCGATAGCCGATTTCAGCGTCGTCGCTGTGCCCCACCAGCAAATTTCGTGGTGGCGTCGACCGCTCAGATCATATACGGGTGCGAGCTCCCAAAACCCACATCTTTGCAGCGGATGCTGACACGGATCAAAGAAGACTCAAGGGTGGTTCATTGAAGCAGAGGAATGGCCCTTCGTATCGTTGTGGTATAGAAAGACACAAGCATATGTCTATATCTTATGGTCCGGTACCTGGGAAACATTACTCTCACAAAACTAGTCCTTTTTTAGCCTGGTTCAAGAAGCGTACGGGCATTTTATCCTTGTCTTGACGTGGTTCCTTGTAGGAGTGGGGAGATCTGCGGTCCTGTCACCGCACCGACCAACATGGTGGCGAAGCAAAGTCTCCGGACCGTAATCTAGCTCGAATCCACGCTGTATCGGCTATTTTACAAGCAGAAAACGTCAATTAGGATGGATGGCCGAGCGGTCTAAGGCGCTGCACTCAAGTCTCTGACTTCTTCATTGAAAATGAGGTGATTTGCAGTCTAGTAATAGGCGTGGGTTCGAATCCCACTCCATTCATTTTTGCACTTGACACACCTGCCACTGAAGGCAGGCACTCCTTAGGTGATCTAGCACGTGATGAGACTTACCTTTTCTATGATCTGAGGCGCATTTTCTTGAAAAGATGGTTCCGACGTGTCTTGTGGTAATTTTTGAGCAGTTGACTACGTATTCGAACTACGAAGTCAAGGGCCGCTTTTGTGCGACCAGTTCTGCACTTTCCGGTGCTTACTGAAACACATGCCTTGCATCGATCGCGAATAGCATAACTTTCAGTTAGTGACATGTATATAAATGTAAATTTTGTCTATCAAGCCTGTCTACTATAATCAGGGGCTGATTCAGTACAGCGGGACGCCTCTGTGCCAACTGCGAGACACATGGCGGAATAATGTGGGGCGCGACCTACAGACTCTCATGGGGGGACTTTTCCACCAGCCGCCACCGACCCTCAAATGAAAGGAATGTTCCTGAGCGCCATCATTTATTGGATTAAATTAGGTGCAGATCCTTTGGCCAAGTATTGTGACGCAGCTTTGGATGGTTGTAGTACAGCGCAGATGTTCCGAAAGTCTACTAGTCATAATTAGAGGATTACAGGTTTCGTTGCGCATTTCAATATGATTGACAGTGTAAGTCCGTATTGAGCAAGATGGGTGTTGGATACGCCAAGATATGTATTTCAATTAACCGTCGTAGTAATAATTCGATAGAGGTAATGATTCTTATAATATATAATGTGTATATATTGGTTATTACGCGCAGATTTCAACCCAGGCTGAGTCGAGGTTAATATAATAATAACTCAGCCGAATTTAGCCAGAAGCATTTTCAGTTCAAGTAGAGTTGGAAATTTCATCGGCCTAGACTTTAGGAATTATAATAACTACGACTTTCAATGTGGATGACTACTCTAGCTACACTGAGCTCATGGGGTAATATGTGAAAGAGATCTTTGTCGACAGGTGGTGTTTGTTTAAAGTTTATTTAACTTCTATCAAGTTTAAAAACGAAGGTCTGTAGTTTCGATAAGCCCAGAAAGCCCGAAGAACTACATAAGTACAGGTAGGCCAATATTAGACAATTCGAAGCTCGATTGATGTAGCTACTAGATTGTTCAAGGTAGTCGGGAAAATCGAAAGCAATTGCTAATGCGACAAAAGTCCACAATTCAAGATATAAACAAGGCCTGGTTTCCAAGATTTCCGTGCAGTTCAGATGCGGTATTGCAGATATTGCTTACCCGAGGTTCTATACATCACGAACGCCTCTTCACTGGCCTCGAACACGGGAGCCAAATAGTTAAAATGTACCCAATCCAATGACGTATAGTAGCTAGAACCGCCACACGTCTCACCACCAGAACATAACTATGTCTAGCTTTTAACTGGTGAAGAGCGTGGGTTATTAAGCCCATCAGCTTTTACCCCATAATTGTGAAAAACTGTAAATCATCCGGACCGTAGTGGCCGTACCGACAAAGCATGTCTCGCTTCCAATATGCAATCTGACTCCAGCCCAGAGCATGTGCTCTTCCGCGAGATATCATTGAGGAGCGAGGAAACCATGCCTAATAAGCGCGATGGGTCTCAATTCGGCAATGCTAAGGACCCAATAGAATCATCTTAAAATGTCATATCGTTGGCTAAACGTCGGGTTTCTGCAAATTACCTCATTTTCAATGAAGAAGTCAGAGACTTGAGTGCAGCGCCTTAGACCGCTTCGTCTTGATATGGTTTCGTGACGGATACTCTACACCGCCTGGCAGTATTCTGCCACCGGCAGTGTGGTCACCTATGAGTAGATAGGTTCACCTTTAGCTCCAGCTTCCTCATCCATTGAGGACCACACAATATACTGGTTCCCACCCATATTGCGTGCACATCGTTTGATTTTCGACATTCTGCCCTGGGAATCATTCTAACAGCCGCGTGCTTGGCTGTTTCCGGAGTATAGTATTTTTCCATGAGATGACTGAAGCTGTCCTGATTCATATGGTGACGCCGTGCATTCGCGCATGGCCCATGGTTCGAGACAACGTGGCTCGTCTCTACCCAATATTCCGTCCATTACTGAATGTTATCCTGAAAGACCAAGTGGGCAATGCCGGATTTTTCGCCCTGTGTTCCTGAGGCACTCTACCACCCTCCAGACATCGCCGAGCGGTTCAATACATGTTGCATTTGGCACCCCTCCATCCAAATTTCAACGACTATGCCTTGGAACTTTGCAATTGCCGTCGAGAGTGTCTTCGATCAATGGCTGAGTTGGTATGAAGAAACTCTCATCCTAAGCAGTCAGTCCCCTTGGCCCAGTCACCGTGGACTGTTCCCTGTGAGGGTGCTCTTCGCAAGCTCGTTGAAGTTCTGGGAGAACTCTCCAGCCAGCAAAGGAGTACCGTATGGCAGCAGCAGACATCGTCCCAGCGTCGCTACTCTAGCGACTCTAATCCCTCGATTTCATTCCAAATCAGCGAAAGCTTATTCGGCATATAGTCCTCGGCGAGGACCATAAGTCTGGGGGACACTCGGAATCCCGTGAGAGAGAGGCACGTCATCGATTTCAATAGCTTCAAAGCATCTCAAAATTATTACTGACCACCTTTCCCGTAGGCTAGATCCCATTCTGCGCAGCAAGGCCAATCCTTCTCATTGCCCGCCGCGTCAATGTCTGGAGCGTCGTCTATCAAAGGGATGCCACTCCGTGGCCCGACTAGACCGTGAGAAATGTGGTAGTCTCAGTGGATGCCGTAGATATGCTGCTCGCCTGTAGGCAGAAGGGAATACGTTCTATCGCCAGGTAGCTTTTAGTAGTGGGTTCGAGCCATAACAATCGAGGCGCACGAATCTACGCACTCTGCGGCCCAGTGGGTTACAAAGGCTTACGCATTGGCTTCGGCTGGTATATCCTCGCCACTGCGGTGGACCATCGATCGCCCAGTGGCTGACTTCGATTTACTCACCATTTCGTCTTTCTCTCCAGGCTATGCTGCCTGTTGAGATGGGTGGAATAGTTTCGCCATAACAGAAGGGTGCCAAAGTCTTTATGAAAAAAAAAAAAAAAAAAAAAAAAAGGCGGTCACTAAAGCCAACCCAAACGCTCGATAGCCCCCAACAAAAATACCAGCCTTCGAGAAATCACGACTCCGATAAACGATAGAAGTTATTGCCCCAGCCTGGGTAACTAACCGCTCCAGACAGAGAAACGGATACCTACACGACATTCTTCTCATTGGCTGGTTTTCAGCCTAATCTCGTGCCTTCCCTTATCGGGCCCGGATGATTGCCAACATGTAGACTCGACTACAGAAATACCACCCCCAGCCCAGAGATCAACGCCATGGAGAAGCGCCGTCAGACCACTCTCAACAACTAGGTCTCATCTAGAAAGAGCCAGCAAGCCAAGGCCACGTCTCGCGGTCATCTTCAGCAGGAGGCCACGAGTCACTCACAAGATCCTGCTGGCGATTTACTAAGCAAAGGCGAGCTGAGGCTGCCGCTGCCATCGATACGTCTCAAGCAGCGGCAGAAAAGCTATTTGAACATGTTCTCAAGTTAGCCAGGGAAAGGACGTCCGAGAAACTCGATTACAAGACTTGGCTTGAGGGGATACAGCAAGGAGCTCTTCAACAAGCTTCTCAAGAAATGTGCGTCCGACTATAAGGTGGCGGTTGTCAACAACGTCGCCAGAGACTCGAAGGAGCTTGTCAAGGAACTCAAGGTGATCACCCTCAAAGAAGACATCTTGCCGGGTTAGTACCTGGGTATCATGACCGACGAGGATGACCCAACCTATCCCAGGCTCAACGTCGGCCAGAGCGAGCAGCCTTTAGGTATGAGACGCAAGAAGCACAGAAACAGTCATTCTAGTAAGGAGGGTCTCTTCTGCGAACTCTAGTACGAGAAGAAGTCCCGCAAAGTCGAGTTCTACAAGCTGGGCCAGCGGTCTAGCAAGAAGGACGGGCTGTGGCTTAACATCGTGGAGATGTTTTGGTCTCTGCACTTTCAAACGCTCTCACCAGATGCGCTCGACCATTACCTTCCAGAAGATCTCTTAATACGACGATATAATTAATATTATTACGATAAATTACAAGTTATAGAAATATTTAATCGTGGTTCTTTTCTCTTTTTCTTATTCGCCCTGCGGGGGGGGGGGGGGGGGGGGGGGGGGGGGGGGGGGGGGGGGGGGGGGGGGGGGGGGGGGGGGGGGGGGGGGGG
>JARVKI010000208.1:703-15374 GCA_036674765.1 Seiridium cupressi
AAAAACCCACCCCACCCCCCCCCCACCCCCCCCCCCCCCCCCCGCCCCGCCGCCCCCCCCCCCCCCTAAAGAGCCGGCCTGCCGAAGAACGTGCCCGTAGCTGCTAGCGGCGTGTTTAATAATACATGGTCGTATAATAAGTGGGTTATTAGCCAATCGCAAGTACAGAGTTTACCCCAGACCGTGCCCTAGTGAAGCATAATGTGAGTGGGGTAGCTATCAGGATTCAAGTCCTTGTCGAGGCAGGTCTTACCATCCATAGCTGTTGTTGAACTGCAATCCCGGTAAAATCACAAGACATTTACCTCGGACGCGCTGCATGCCGAGGCCCCTAATAGCGAGGAGGAGAGGATGGGACCCGTATAGACTAGAAGACATAACTTGGTTTATATGAGGTGAAGATGCTAAGTATGACCAGATAGGACTCTGGCATAGCAGGCCGCGCGACCAGATCTTTTCTCTACGGGCTATTGTACATCCCATTGTTCCTCTTGATCTTACTTCGCTTGTCGAGGCATATCCTCACAATGAAGTCAATCGTTTTTCTTGCACTTGTTGCAGCTACGCTGGCAAGCCCCGTATCTATAGGATCAGTGAAGAGACAGACTGCTGGTGATACTGTGAACGAGTTTGTTGATGGGGGCTGCCGTGATGTCATCTTCATCTTTTCGCGCGGCAGCACAGAAAGCGGGAACATGGTGAGTGAGCTTTCTCGTTCGGCAGTGGACTGGTGAAACCTAACCAGAGATCAAGGGTATTATCATTGGTCCGGAGGTTGCCAACGGTCTCAAGTCCTCTCTTGGGGATGCAGACGTTGCTGCCCAGGGCGTTGACTACGCAGCTGCCCTTGGAACCAACTTCCTCCCCGGTGGCGCTGACCCGGCAGGCATCGCTACTATGGTAAGCTTGTTAAACCAAGCTGCATCACGATGCCCTGATGCCAAAATCGTGATAGGTGGTTATAGGTGTGTGTGCATTATTCCCCCGTTGATTTCTGGCCGAAAGTTCCGCCAAGACTGAATATCGCATAGTCAGGGCGCTGCCATGACTCACCGCGCCGTTGAGCAACTAGATGCAGCGACTGTTGCAAGAATCACCGGGATTACCCTCTTCGGCGACACCCAATATAAGCAGACTGGAGGCGTTGTTGGGAGTGTCCCAGCTAACAGGGCAAGTCTGTCCAATCAAATATTCGCTCAGAGCAGACAACTAACCACGTGATACAGGTCAAGATTTACTGCGCGGTCGGCGACTTAGTCTGCGATGGTACCCTGACCATCACAGCCGCGCATCTCAGTTACGGCGTTGATGCTGGCGATGCTACCTCGTTCTTGGTCTCTCTCATTAATGCCGCATGAAAGGAGGTTGTGTTTGATAATGCAACAAGAGAATTGAATGAGCGGGCAAATCATGGAAATATTTGTAGCCGCAAGCCTAACGGCAAACTTTGTAGTAGCCTTTTGCGACGGAGATCCGAGAAACCACACCCTTGAATTCTTGTTATTCATTCTTACTTATCAGATACTGGAAGACGTATTCCAGTCCCATCTCTCTCTTTGAGAAATCTACATACTAAATTCTAGCCAGGATGCGTTTCACGTAAGAAGTCAATTTCTCGCACAAAATCCATCCACCATATGGTAAATTTATATTGACGAATCTATGTTTAGTCCACGTAACTATATTCCGGAAACAGCGCTTGACCTCGAAAGACTGAACTGCGACAAGAAGATGCAAGAAGAAAACCGAGATGAACTTCGTCTGACTCCAGTCCGATCCATATGGAAAACAGTATAGCGCTGCCTTGGTATCTATAGATGGGCGATTGCTAATTATATCCATGATCCCGGTATTGCTGCGAGTTGGAATCCTACCACGTCCAGCTTCACGATTCCGACTGGCCGGACCGTCTTTGTGCTTTGCCATAGTCTATAGTACAGCGGTCTTGTCTTCGTTGGCCTGACCAACCCTAACGTAATTTCGACCTATAAATCAATTGTGATTTTAAACTCGCAAACTGAGAGCGCAATCGCGGTTCTGGACGTCCTTCTATTGCTCCTTACTCTATCACGAATCGAGCGGCGCGTCACCCTTGTCCCATCACAGAGTCTTTACTACTTTAGGTCGAGTGTTCATCCGATCTAGCCGTTTAAGGACGGTCATGACCGCGTCTCTGTGGCGTCCCTCAAGTCAGGTGGACAAAATAAGCTAGTCTCAACAGGCGTCGGATCAGCGCCAACAGGTAGTTTCAGGTACAACAAAAACTGACCGTCTGCCAGCCATTTCTTCCCCGCAATCTCTACCTACACAATATCGATTCATGAACGCACTACACAAAAGAGCACCAACACAAATTGGCTTGACATTCACTTTTCCATGCGTGAGGCCTTACTTCGAGTCTGTGTCAACCATTGAGCATTGCACAACACGCCGACTATTGTATAGGTGCGCAATGGCTTCCATCTTCAAGGAGCTGAAGCCGCTCATGAACGCGACTTTCGAAGCGTCGGAATCTATCAATCGCACCGCTCCCATACTAGCATGCACCCAAATTCTTATGATTATTCTTCTAGCCGCCATCTTCTTCGCTCTATTTGGGTTGCTGGTCACCATCAATCCAGATTTGGACGACGAGAGACAACAGTATATTACACCAGCAGTCCGATTTCTACTCAGCCACAGTGCCTTGTATGGAAGGATAGCAGGGAAGGTTGCCAGGCAACCGGCTTGGATTGCTGAGACTATCTGGGCCTTGCTTTCTGGAACATATCACGCCGCCGAAAGCCATACTGCTACTGCGGGCAAGGAAAGTTCAGGTGGCAAGAGTGGTGGCAAGAGAACGTAAACTAGTCGCACTCGTTCAAGCAAAGAGCTATCAGGTGTATACCTCAGTGTACACCTGTCTAGCAGGGCAATACATGTCGGATTTTGGCAATTCTAGAGTAGTCTCTATTTCATATCCCCCAGTCCTTTACGAAAGCACTGCCTTTATCGATACAGGATCACTAATACGACGGTCAAATATCACCCACACAAATAGCCAAAGAGAACCTACATACCGTGGCCATAATTCGGAAGAAATTGGTCGCAAGTGTGATCACCATCATAATCTCCAACGAGGTAGGCGGATCTGCTACATGCCTATTCTTCTTCTTCATAATAGGATCAGATTTCTTTTCCTTTGACATATTATGATGTCCAAAGTATGATTCAAAAGAGATTGTATGCACTGTGTAAGCTTTCAGGTATTGGTTTTAACACTCTTTACGGTAGTAACGACTTCGAGCAGCTTGCCAGATGCAGGGTTGTTGTCTTGGAATGCCAGCTTCCAACAACTTGCACGTTAAATGGAAGGCCTACGCTTCTCGTGCCGAGCCGTATTGATAGGCCCAGCAGACCTATGACATTGAGAGGCACGGTCACCGCCATGATGTCGAAAGAAGTTAATATCTGTCCAGCAACGGAACACGCACTCATGTCGTGATCATGAGCAGGGATCGATAGCGCAGGGCAAAACAACGCGTCGTAGCCCTGAAAATATTGTGCACAGCCGTCTCTGAGTCGGTCAGCCGCCTGCTCTGCATCAATGAAGTCATGCATAGACGTGTCATGGGTGTTCGCAATGCACGAGCAACTTCGGGAACTTTGTCATCTGGCTGGCCTCTGACCGCGTCCGCGACGTCACCTTTCATCATGTTGACGTGAACGCGACGGAATATATCGAGAGTGGAGTCTTTCTCGAGAGCCGGAATACGCACAACTTCGACGTCACACCCTAGTCCCTTGAGTGCCTCTGCCACCCTTCCAACAACGGCCCACGCCTCGTTAATTAGACCGAAACTACGTTCTACGAGCTAGCCAATTCGGAGTGTCCTATCTGGCGTCAGTTCTAACCCAGCGTCGCTATGCGCAGAGATGGTGGAAAAGATATCCCGTCCATCAGGTCCAGCCAAGATGCGATATGGGAGCGCCAAGTCGTGAACACTGCGAGCCAGGGGGGGAGGGGGGATTTGTCACGAGTTGGAAGTTTTAGTTAGACAGTCTGGTGCTGATATGCTGATATGACCTTGTAGTTGAGATGATATTCGCCAACGCCACAGTCAGTTCTGCGAAATTTGTAACACTTCCAGCTGTGTGTTTTAGCATCTGTAACATCGCCTCCATCGGCCCTCAGTTCACTGGCGGAAATCTACATTATGTGCCAATATATCAGTATTCTCCATCTATAACGGAAAATGCCGTGGAATCCTTGAGGCGACTATCCTCGGAAGTCATACGAAATTTTCCGACTTTCCAGAAAGGCAGTTCTATCGATTCATGGATTCTTTTACCGATGTTGCTCGGTATCATTATAGTCGTCTCTGAACTGCAATCCTTTTCTTCGCTCGCCCGCGAACAAAACAACTGCAAACAGCACACCTACGTCCCTACCGGCCCTTCAACGAGGGAAGTGGCAATAGTTTCCATGAGCACTATCTGCACCTTGCTCCAAAAATCATTTACATATTCCCTACTTCTCCTCGAGAGCTTTCCGAATCTTGTTTCGTCTATCCAACCATTCTCGGATTGGTTCCCATTTGCGCCAGGTATGCGTCTTTGAATGAGCAGTATGCAGTGTCATTCCAGCAACCGGTACCGAGTATAATGGATTCGGAGTTAAATCGCAATGACATTGTACCGACTGTCGGAGCTGATCCAGACAATGGTCGAAGTGAACCCGTGTAAACGTGGCTAGGCCATGGGTTGGAGACTTGTTTGCAACGCGAACTTCTTGATTGTCTCCATTGTAGTAATCGTTATCAGGTCTCTCGCGGATTGTATTGATACAGTGCAATGAGTGGAAAACGTCAAATCCAAATGATAACCGGTTGGGTAAAGACTGAAGTCCGACTCGAATAAGTCCGCGGCCTCATCGTCGTTCATAGCGGGCCATCGCACTACTTTGTGGTCATATAGAGAATTGTGAGGGTATTGTATAAGGACTTACGAGCCATCAGATCTTTCCAGGCTTGGTTAACACTTGGACTAGGCGGTCCGACGTACAAACCTCAGCCCTTGTGCGATAAAACCTATCGTTCTCCTCGTCACAAGCCAGCCTTCCGGTAAATTCCCTCTCTTCATATTGAACGATTCCTTGAACGTCTTTGATATCTGTTTTGAAAGGACCTGGGCCAGCGATATAAGTTGATCTAGACCACAAAAGAAAACAAGAAAACGATGAAGATACACATGTGAGCACCCAAGCCACGGTATCTCACCACGTCTTCTTCTTCTTCTTAGCTATGCGGCATTGCGAATATTTATCGTTCAGACATGGTGGCATGAATGCCCTAGATTCCTCTCCAATACTGCATGTGCTGCTTGGAGGATCTGGCTGCACATAATCTTACTCCTCCTAAACTTGGATCTGCCTAGGTCGGCGGTCTCGCGGGCGACATCCGGAATGATTGAATGCACTTCTGATCCTTACTAGGCAGGTGTTACTCAGTGAACAGGGTATGAAGGTCCTGGTCTACCCCAATTGTGGTCAAGCTGTGATGATATGATGGGCAGAGAATCGTACTGCGCTCTTTCCAACGATAGCACGAAATCGGAAATGGAAGGTCCACTAGACTCGGCCATGCAGAACTGATGCATCAGGGCAGGGATATTTGTTGCATCGTGGTGTTTGCGTCTTCTAGGGATCGCTACCAGAAAGAATTGTGTATTTGGATACGCGGCAGATGATGCATTATGGCTGTTCACTACGCAGATTGGTATTTCTTTTTTCTTGCTTAAGTTTTGGTCCCGGTCATTTTGAAACATTCCGGAAGGAAGGTAACGGAATGACGCCGCGTAGCCGCACAGGACTAGCGGTCAGTCTCATCCCGTGGCCTGACTCCCAGTCTGCATACAATGGCAAATGGTTCCCGTTGTCCACAGTTCAGGATTCGTTCCGCCGCGGTAGTTGCTTCAAGCTCTAACAGTTGCAAGATCGCTGATATTGTCGAAAGAAAATGCAAACTTTGCCAGATTGGACAAATGCGAGGTCTCACACTCTCACGCGTAGCTGATCGGTTCGATGAGCAATCTAGGTTTAGATTTTACAACGGGATGCCAGTGCGAATGGCTCCAACATCGGGTACAACAAATGCGGGGCTTAAGCGATGGCGCATTGCTCATGCGCAATAAGAGTTTAGTATGCGCTAGGCCCCCCTTCTGTTATTTCGCTCTTTTCTTCTTGGCATCGATAATTCACGGCCCACTCAGAACAAAATCAATAGCACTCTTTGTTTTCTTCCAATAAAAAACATGGATACAGGCCCAAAAGCCACGACAAATGAGCGAACCAGGCTCATAACTACTGTCCAAGTAGTAACTCAGCTGGAGAGATATGAACATAGCAACGTCAAAAGTCGATTCGCTGTCGTTGCTATTCGCTCAACTTCAATTGCAATTTTCATTGCAGCTATCTTCTGGGTGGCCAGTTCCCTCCTGCTCCCCGATCCTGCAACAGATACACAACCACAGCCCCAAGATTCTTGTTTCAATACCTCGAGGGGTTATGCAAGCGCCGAGGCTCTGAACAACAACATTGACGGTTTCTGCCAAGATGTGTCCAACAATCTACGCGTTCTCACTACCAGCCGCGCGTGGTCCAGAATCTATTACCCTAATTCACCCGAGGAATACAAGATGACCGTAGCGTTATCCAAACGTACGTCTGGATTCGACCTTGACCATTGTATCGAATCCATGAGCTCTATCATCAACGAATGCGAAATTTCTGTGAGCGGGAATAACACTACACATTGGAAACACGGGGGGAGGCGTGTGCAGGACGGATACGAATATACAATCGACATCTTCCGTCACAATCGGCCATGGCCTCCACCGAGGCAGCCTTTGCAACGCTGCGAAGGTTGGTACAAATTTATTCTACACCACTTTGATATTTATGGTGCTGGTTGGGCGAATTATGATTGGGGGCAAAAGTCGCTCTTACCAGCTGTTGATCCATGCTGTGGCCCGGGTAAGTTGAATTCAGGGAAACACGCAGGATGGTTCGCTGCAGAACATGGTCTCAATAGAGCACAATCTAACTTCATTGATGACAGGAAGCCTATCTGGGTGGGGTTTCGAATATTTTGATCGGCCAGATGAGAACGGATATGAAGTAAGTCAATTGTACTTCCCATACAACCACTTTACTCTGGAACGTCTAACCAGTTCACTGCTTAGTGGCACGCATGGTTCAATACAGCTGTTGGAACGAGAGGTCGGTGCTTTGACAACAGTATAGTTCAATGTACGGCTGGTGGACCTTGCGATTCTTACTGCATCGGCAATTGATGTCCACTAGGTTAGGTCACTGGAGAAAACCTGCATTCACAACGTCAGCTTATAAGGAGAACTTCGTATAGAGGACCCAGTATCTTGTACCATGGTGGTTCTGCATCACATCGTCCGATAACCCGTCGTCGTAATGTTTATGGTTGTAAAACAATGCCCGACGTCACGAGTCCTATTCGCGATAGTCGGGCGCCGCATAAAGAACATATGTTGTCGACTTTCATCTTACCAAGCAATGTAACAGATGGTATACTTCTAGCATTGCAATGTAGCCTCCTCTGTTGTCCTCCGGGATGCAATGTAACGGCCTATCGGGGCGGTCTTGCTTGTCGAGTAGTTTAACATCATCTTCGGTCAATCGGACACCAGGGGGCTTCACTGTAATATCAGCCCATCCATTGTCCAGCTCTGCCGTTGGTCGCTCATTCGGTCGTCCTCTATACTTGTTGGTCTGCAGTATCTCCGCCTTGAAGTGATGGGGTACTTTGTAGGAAATTCTACTCAGAGCGGGAGCTTCGCAGGGTGTCAGTAATACATGAGAGCCAGAAACATAGTTATACTGTTGGGAAATCGTACACCCAGTGGACATCTTCCGTCCGCAGGCCTCTTGTGATCTCGACTTTGAAATAGCGTAGTATGCTGTGGGAATATATATGCAGAGTAATAGTATAAGATGCCATGCGAAGAATCTTAGGGAGAGGTAACGAGTTTGATGTGGTGCACATGATAACCTCTGCCGGTTGATGAACGAAGCCGAATCTTGCACCCCGTTTCTTTCATCTTCTTTTTCTTCGTCAGGGACCAAATCGTATTTGAGGTTACTCATGTTTTCGACTTCAATATTCCAGCAGTGAAAAAGTACGAACCCAGGATCTGAGTTTAGGTAGAAGTCCACCGAACCATAATGTATTGCTCGGACAACGGCTTGGGGAACGGTGTGCGCGTACGTTAATCTCCAATGAAATACCTGATATGATAACACCTCATGGAACTTCCGGAATCCTAGGCAGGAAAAATCGTGATTAGAGGTTATACCTATTAAGGCAGCTCGAAATGTCATATTATGTCATTTACACATCTAGTCATCATCTGCAAGGAATATAGGTTTATGATCTGCCAAGACCCTTGTTTTGACCTGGTACTCCACATATTCCGGCAGTGAAGCGAGCAGGCCGCATCATACCTATCAAAAAGTTGCGTAATCAGTAGATCGAAGGATTAGAAAAGGATCACCTCTGCATATGGTCTGATGATCGATGATGCAGTGGTCGGCCTGTGTCGGAATTGCCTGTCCACACGGTACAAGACGTTTCGCACCGACCTGTTCATGCACAGCACTGACTACATGTATATAATCCCAGAAACACCCCTCATCAGCCTAAAAAGCAGTATAGATCCAGCCTTTAATTTTAGATCGCTTATTAAAAAAGCTTCGTTAAGCATATTATAATTTATAAAATAAAACAGAATAACGAAGTTTTTTTAAAGGTAAAGTAAGACTTTAAAATACGTCAAAAAAAAATCCGCGGACGTTATTAATTAAAAAGTCGGTTTTATAAATACGTATTTAAAAAATCGCAAAATCGTTAATATAAAGGCTTTAATTTTTAAATTTTAACTTATTAAATTAAAGAATTTTAAAAAACTTTCCTAATTTAACGAATTCCTTATTAATCTTAATCGAACTCGCTTTAGGTTTTATATTTTTATACCGAATTAAGCAGAGCTTGTTACGGACTGGCGCTAGCGCCAGCTGCCAGCTTAGAGTATTTAGATGAGAGCTTGGAGCTTAATTCCAGCTCTCCAGCTTTTGTAATTTACACACTTTGTGGGGGACCTTGAAGCAAAGCCTTTGTGACCCTCTTAAACCGTGACAGAGCTTATGAGTCCTTTTCACATCAAGATGAAGTACAGCTTCGTTACCGTCCTCGCGATTCAGTCTATGCTGACTACTGCAGCGCCAGTTCTCAGCACGGTGAGTCACCAAACTTCGCCTGAGAGCTCCCATTATGTATACACTCACCGTCAAGGATTTCCTAACAGTTTTTCTCCAGACTGACGCTGCACCCCTGATCAACGGTAGCGATAACTACGACAAGGTTTAGTCATATTGTTAATACTGCTCTCGGGTCCAATGTGCCATAATGTTTTACTGACAAGGCTACCTACGCATTTTCAGCACCTAACTCCATATTATGGTGGGTTGAGATTGCTATAACTGCCAGGGTTGCTAGGACATGAATGAATTCTATTTGACTAAGACTGGGTTGCGACGACTGCTCATATGGGACCAGTCAGATATGTGTCTTTCGAGACTAGGCGCCCAAGACAATGAAACTGTAGTACAGATTACATCAATCATACAAATTACGAGGGGCTTGTTTCCACCAAATATATTCATATCATCCCTGGTGCGAGAAGGAGAAGCAAGAGGGACTGTTACTGGTCCAAAAGGAATCGCGACTTTTCTAAACCCTTTCAGTCGCGCTTCCGCCAACTTGCTGGACTGGTCGACTTTCTTACCGAAGCTATAGGATAGGAACTTGTGGAGATTAAGCCCTAATTCCAAGTCCGAAGATTGTGCTTGTTAGCTTGCTGTGAAAATTGGAAATTATTTTGGTTCTGATCCGGCGCCGGGATGGCTGCCTTGATGGTCTGGATTCGGCAGCCCTACTTCACGTTTCTAAGCTCAGTATAGCACAGAAAGACAATTCGAGATAGGTGCCATCTGTTTGGGTAAGCGACTCGCCATTCACTTCTCGAGACAGTAAGACCCCATTATCTTTGACGTCCAACCAAGTAATACTCACGACGTGATTCATAGCCCCTTGGTCCTCGAAGTGCCTACGCCGTACAGTACCAGTTCATTTGTCTAGTTCATCCACACTCCATATGTCTCATTAGCCTCTCCAAGCCCAATGCCGACGGCTTCCTCCGTCTAACGTGCTTGCGGTAATCCGTTACCTTGTCAGGCGCACTTTGGGATCTGATTGAGATTCGTCGGGTTCCAGAACAATGCATGGCAACTATTTTCTTAACTCCCGAAATCTTAAGTCCGTCCGCGACATTGTCGGGTGTGAAAGAACAGATTTCTAATACGGGGTCGTCACACTTAAACTTATAGTCATCCTTATTAATCAGAGGAATTCCACCTTAGTCTGTTACGCAATGCATAAGGATCATAAGTGAATAGCGTGTTTAGAACATATTGGTTCGGATGATCCTTGTTATATGAAAAATGTAACAGACGGAGTATAGCGGGATATTTCCCGTTATGGATAGTGTCTCAAGAAACATCAGGTATTAGGTGTTCGAGAAAGCTCGTCAACAATGGCCCGTTGACGCAAATGTTGATAAGTATCCAGAAGACCTGGATTTGTACCCGAAATAAATCAACCTTGAACTTGGAACTGGGCAGGAAGACCTCTGGTTTTAGGATGTCATGATCTGGCATCTGTTTCATGGAGTAATCCTACTGAACACATCTGTAGAAATCAGTACTACGTACACATCATCGCAACCTAGCCTGTCTACGGACATCCAGCTGGTGTCACTCTCTCACACCAATCTTTTCTTTCACGTGCGAACAAGATAATCTAGTCACCGCCCACCTTGATGGAAGTTTCATCGTCAGTATACACAGGGAATAATCAGGTTTTACCAAGATACCCCGTCAGGTCCTATCAGCCTAAACTCGAAAGTACAGCTCCATCCATGCCTTGATTAATACTCCACTCGTCAGGTCGATTCTTGAGGATCTTCATGGTTGTGAATTTCCTAGCAAAACTAGATGCTGTATGGGGCATTGGGTGCTGAAATTTTCAAGAACCCCGAGCAAGATTACCTCAAAGTGTCCTCTCTAATCACGATACGCAACTACCGCTTAACTAGCTCTGTCCCCATATGGTCAATGTGGGTGACATGAAACATCGGTCAGGATTGTACCAGCGAACTTTCTGCGTGTTCAGAGTCTGTTCCACATGATCAGTACTGGTTGCGTATGGCGTTTGGCTCTCTGATCTGCTTGAACGCACTGTGTCGATCATCTCCACGACTCGAAAATACCGCCCAGGACCAGATGCATCAGTGACATCAGTTTTATAACATCATATCAGGGAGCCACAGTTTCGGCCATCAACGGACGGTTGATTCGCCTTTAGCATGTATACTTCTCAGGAATCGCACTTGTAGCTTCGATGCTGATCTCATCAGGATGAAGTGACAACCAAGTGTGATTGTGACACTCAACTTGTCACGAATACCCCGATAGGAAATTGCGACCCACTTGTAAATGAACTCAATCGATGGATCATTATGGGCAACTCGGAGCTTTCCTTGTTTAATCAAGAGCCACACCGTATCAAGCATTCCAACATCTGGGCTTCTAGTAGTTGACCAATTCTAGGTTATGAGGCGGGGTTATATCTCAGTATTTATCGAGGCATCGAACTCTCTGCATATCTTTGGTAGATTTATTGGGAGCTGGAATCTGCCCCGGTGAAAATTTTGTGGCCATCGAGATACGACTCAGGAGAGCAACACCAAGAACGGTTTAGTTTCATTGCGCGGCACTCGTGAGGACAATGACGCTGGATTTGGCGAAAGAGGGACTCTCCGGGAACCCAATTCTAGGTTGAGATGGAGTAATCGTAAATCGATATACAAAAGTATATGATTGCAGGTCGTACGTTATCATTGTCGTAGGATGAATACTTTGGATTCTAGCAGACACAGCCTCCCCGATCAACATTTCGCTGAGAGTTAAAAGAAAAAGAGTAACCGTAAATCTTCTTGTCTTTGATTTCTAGGATGACATAGTGCCTATCTCTTCTGATTGCATGGAAGAGCTACTTGTCCTCGTTAAAGAACCAGGACCTTCGACCGTGGGGGGCTTTCTATTGACATGAAGCGGTAATTGCAGACTAGCTTGGTCACGAAAATCATTATTTGAAAGGCATAATGTTGTCCCGAGGCAGCTGTGTGGGCCATTCGAGAAGCTGAGAGCAGAAATAGCGATGCTTGGTCCACGGCATGTGTACCCTATCGTATCGAATCCAATTTGTCGACAGAGATCCCCATATAGCAAGGACTCGACCTTGTGACTTCCGGTTTGATACACCAGTTTGCGATATATTCTCTTTTTTTTTTTTTTTTTTTTTTTTTTTGTAAAGACCTTTTCACATTCGAAGGCAATAAGCGGAAGCCACACGACCTTGACATCGAGAGTATAGCTCTGCGGGGCCATGTCGATCCGGTTGCTGCCAAACCCAGCGCAGTAGAAAGCATTCAGTCTCACTTTCAAGATACACAGATCTAGTGTCTGATGATGTAAGATTTACTGAATGACGAGTGACTAGCGTCGTCATCGTGAGAAAGGCCTCACTGATATGTGAGCCACTGCTATGGAACAAGGTCAGACAGCACGAGCGGGGCAGACGTAGGTAAGGCCCAACGAATTGAGATGTGGAATACCTGGATTAAGGTGTTTCGTGAGTCAGAGCTGTCAAATAAGCTCTTCACGGAAAGTTGGTACGAATTGCGCAACGCCGTCTGCTGGAACTAGCTACCATCACGATGAAGCACGTACGGGCGGTACCATGGGAAGGGACCGTGTAGCATCAAATCGACTGTTCCCTGATATAAAACAGGTTGAGCTATCGAGTACCATCATCTAATGGTCCTGGAGTAAAACGACGTGGTGATTAACTATTGGACGATGATTATGAATTGATTATCTCGCGCCTGGGAGCCCGTTGCTTGGAGGTGCCCCATCACTTGGGGAGATCCTTTGGGCGAGCCAAAACTCCCCAAACAAGACGACCACCACAGTATCGCGACGTCTGAACAGACGGAAAATACTTGGAAATCCGACAATCGGATGCACACATAGTCACCAACAGCATAGTTAGGTCTAGCATCGTAGTCGACAATGGATGTGTTTCGGGTGCGGGTACGATTGCGGGCGTTCTTAGCGGTCGATAGGCTGCGATCAGTCTTGCAACGGCGCGGCGCTATCTCGCAGGACAGAAAGACTTCGGCCATGTAGAGGAAGCGGAGGCGCAAATGTGCCAGGTCCGGGATTCCGGTGGGCATTGTAAGCGCGCTTGGCAGGGATCATGGCGTCCTGCTAGGACTTGTCTGGCCTATCGCGAAATGCGCGCAGCGGGCGCCGTATAGTGATGAGGTCAATGATCCAAGAGTCGTTGGATTGGCTGGCCTGCGTGCTTGCTCGCCTACAAATTTTCCTTAATTAGTTTACGCGTGATTGGTCAATTGCGCAAACGCGCGGGGTACTCATGCACCACAGCAAACCTTGACATGACTTGACAACGACTGCACTGTCGTGCGAAGGTTTGATTAAGCTTAAGTGATGTGCCAGAACTGCTCAATGAACCGAGATAACAGAGACGTCCAGGGCGGGGGCAGGAGCTGGTCACTGGAAGATGCACACTTCCCCACTTAACTTGGCGTGAGGAAGTGTTGCATCTTTCGGTGACAGCAGCCAGCTCCTGGGGGATGATGCCATGACTGCAATCGGGTTGGGGTCCCGATATTCTGGTCCTGCGGGTTCACACAAACATGTCTCATACCCACCTTGGCACTTAACCGTCGGCACTCTCATTGGGTCTGGACACGGCGATGGCGACAGGCTAGGCAAGATGTTAACCGGGGCCCGACATTGAAAGACCGGGTAGCCTGGCAGCTGCGGGCAGCGAATCCCTCGAGTGACCAGTCCAACCAAACTCCACCTCGTCGGTCCCTCTCTGGCCCTTCTTCCAGTGAGTTGAATGCGTGCTCATTGGGTCTTCTCCTTGCTGCACACGCGCGAGGCGAGATAGCCTTTGCATACCAGCCTATCTGCTACATATATTAGCTCTATGCATGCCGTAGGCTTAGCGAAACTCTGCTTTGGGCTTAGTGAAAATGAGTGGTGCGCTTTTCATCATTTCACGATTCTCTGGCACCCAGTTGACGCGGCCACAGGGCGGAAATGAAGCAGCTCTCCGATCACCGTTACGCAAGCCCTGACACCGTATTACCACTGTAAAGTATCGTCAGGGTGACACATGCCTGATGCCTCTACCGATCCGTCGAAAGTGAAACTCGGTTTTCGCGAAGTGATTGACTTTGGATGGAAGCGCCCACCTTCCGGCCTGGGACAGCATACACAAGGCCAAGCAGTTGATAGCTACAATGTATGCTTCCTTTTGCCTCTGGTCCGGTGGAGCTTCGAAAAACGGGGGGGGGGGGGGGGGGGGGGGCCGCGGGCAAAAGATTGCAGCCCCGCCCGGGCCAAGGGGTTTATAGTTCCCCGGGTGCGGGGCGGGGGGGGCGGGGG
>JARVKI010000209.1:0-15176 GCA_036674765.1 Seiridium cupressi
ATACGTAAAATAATATAATAAAATAAAAAATATTAAAAGTTTAAAACTAATAAATAAATCTTTTTATCGATTAAAAATATTAAATAATAACGTTTAAATAATAAATTAATAAATAAATATTTAAATTTCTTTTAAATAACGAAATTTATAAAATATTTTAAATTTACGTATTAATTAAATTTATTAAAAAAATTAAAAATTTATAACGTATTTTTTATATTAACGTTTAAAAGTTATTAAAATAAAAGTAACTTTATATAAAAATAACGTTTTAATATTAATTTAAAAGTAAAATTAATATAATAAATCGATAAAATCCTTAATTATTAAAGTTTTAAAAATAAATAATAATATTTAATTCGATAAAAAAAGATATTTAAATACGGATAATATTTAAAAACCGTATAAATATTTCGAAAACGTAACGTTAATTAAAAATTATAAAATATTTTTAAATATTAATAAAAGTTATAAATATATAATATATATACGTAACGAAAATACGGTTTAAGCGCTTTATAAGTAAAATTATTAAAAAAAAAAACCCCCGCGTAAAAACGCTTCTTTTTTATTTAAAGTTTTTAACGTAATTATCCTTTTTACGTTACGCGTACGTAACGTTTAAATATTTATTTTACCTTTTTTTTATATTTTACCTTTTTTTTAATAAAAATAGTTTTATAATATTACGAACGTAACCCGGTCGGGAGTACGGATTATAACCGGTAAGTAATAAATAAGTGTTTAATACCCTTAACTTAAAGGAATATTTATACTAATAATAATAGGTATTACTATCTAATTAAACGGTAAGACTCTTAATTAAAAATGCTTAAAATTAATATATTAAGTAAATATAAGTAAATATAAATAAATAAGATTAATAAAAGAATAAATAAATATATAACTAAAAAGATTTCTTATATAAATAATTATTACTTTAATAATTAATTTAAATATTTATTTACTTATAAATAAAGCTTATTAAACTTTAATAATTATATTTTTATTTAAAACTTAATATTTTTATTTTATATTACGTATTTTATTAATATAAACTTAATATTAATATATTATTTTAAAGTTTATTTTAACGATAATATATTTGTTATATTTTAATTATCTTTATTTAAATACGTATTCTAGTTTAAGAATTATTAAATAATATTTTATAAACGATAATAATACCTTAAGTTCTTAGCGAAAGTAATATTAAAAATCTAATTAACGGATTTAACGCTTTACGTATAATATATTAAATATAATAATAATAATAAGAGTTAGCGGTATAACTGGGCAACTTTTAACAGGTTTACGATAGCGTTCGCAGCGATAACTAGTAGCTCGTCGAGCAAATCGCGGCTATCCTTACTGCGATACTTATCGCTTATAAGACTAATTATAAAATGCTAGCACCGCAGCCTTATAATAACAAAGACGGTAGCGTTTAAAAATTCTTTACCTAGGCAAAAGTATACCTACGCTTTTATAAAAATAACGTTAATAATAATTCCGATAAAATATTATACGTTACCGGATTTTTAAAAAATAACGCTTTCGAATAATTTAAATTAATTATAAAAGATTATTTTAATAATAATAAAGATAATAAAAACGAAAAGATTAAGCGAGTTTTCGCTAATTATAATAAATTTAAATAACGTTTTAAAGTTATTTTTAATAATTTAAACGAAGTTTATATAATAAAAAGGAAGCTTATATAATTTAAATAAAAGAATTTTATAATTAAATACGTATTAAAGTTTAAATAAATCGCTTTTAAAATTAAATAAAATAATAATAACGCTTTTATAACGCTTTTTTACGTAAAACTTAAAAAAGGTATTAAAAACGAAATTATTAAAGAAAATCGATTAAAAAACCTTAATATTTATATTAAAAGGATTATTAAAATTAATAACTATTTATATAAAAAATAACTTAAAAAACAAAGATAATTAAAAGGATTATAAATTAATACGTAAATATAACTTTAAATTAATACCAGCCGATTATAATAAAATAATTAATATCGCTTAAAAAATAAATAACGCGGGAAAATATCTTATAAAAGATATAATAAACTTATAAACCTCGACGTTATAAAGCAAGAAAACGGTAGGTACGATAAGAAATTAATAACGTATTATAATTATAAAAAAATAAAACACTTCGCTAATAAATACCGCTCGCTTAAAAAAAAACGACCTTTTAAGCCAGTTTTAAAAAGATAATAATTTAACTTTATTATAAAAAAATTAATTAAATACGATAGCTTATTTTAAACGGTATATTATAATAATTAATACGAAACGTATAAGTTAAATAAAGACAAAGTAGGATAATACTTTATAATACCGGCTATTAAAACCATCGCGGTAATAGGAAAAAGCCCCGTAAAGCGACGAATTAACGCTTATAAACACTTTACATACTCCAACGATAACAGAAACAAATCCGACTAAAACCAGGTTATTATCCGCCGCGCGGAATAATAATAAAAGGAAGAAAATTTAAATCGAACTAACGTATTAAAGTTACGATTAATTAAAAAAAGAATTAATAAAATTCCCGTTATAATACGGTAATCCGCTAGATATTAAAACGATTTTAAAACGATAATTATCCTTAAAAGGTTATTTTATAACGCTTTAAAATTTAAAAACGTTTTAATAAAAGCTGCTATAAAAGATGGGTTCGGAGACGCTTATACCCCTTATATAATATTTAAGGATAACGCTTAATTAGGGATAAAATACCCAAATTATATAAACGTATCCTGGATTAATTATATCGACCGATTATATAATTAATATTTTAAAAAGAAACTAAAGTATAAATTCTTCCCTAAAAAACTAGAATTAAACCTTATCGGAATATTATAAATTAAAGGATAAATAAAAGACGTTATTATTATTTATAAAGACCTTTAAAGATACGCGGTAATTACTAGCGATTTATAAAAAATACGCGAATACGCTTTAAAATTATAAACGTAAAATTAATATAAAATCGATAAATGCTTAATTTATATTAATAAAAAAAGCTTAGCCTAAAAATAGATTAAAAAATATAATAAAATAAAACGACTTTTAATTAAACTAAAATCCCTTTTATTTAATATTATTATAAATTAATAAAAAAAAGAAAACGACCCTAAAAAATTAATTAAAAAAGCATTTAAAAAGTAACGTAACGAAAAAGACGGATTATAAATTTATAAAATTATAAATTATATCCGGGTATAGCGACAAAACGAAGGATTAATACCCTTTATATAAATAATACTACGAGTCTTTATAAAATTAAAAATAAGGCAAAAAGCCGACGAACTAAAATATAACGAACCCTTAATATATTAAAGCCGGGAAAATCTATATATAAATTACGCCTTTATTTATTAAAAAGTAAAAAATAAGAAAAAGCGACGATAATATTACCGACGCGATAAACGTTTGGGAAACGATTAAAACCGTATATAACGGGATAATAACGGTTAAATAGCAGGTTTTTATACGTTATAAAAACGAGCGTATATAACCACTTTATAATTAAAGTGCGAATTATAAATTAAAATATTAAAGCTTTAATTAATATAAAAGCTTAAAAATTTTTTATTTCGCTACGAATCGTTAATAAATTTTAAATATTATAAAAATAAAAAAAAACGCTTTATTAATTTAAAATTATAAATAAAAAATTAATAACGTATAATAACGAAATCGTTAATATAAAAATTACGTATATTTAAATTTATATTTAAAATTATAATAAAAGATTTATATATAATATTATAAAAATTATAAATTACGATTTAGTTTTAAAAATACCTTAATTATAAGCGAGTAATCCCCGAGTAAATTAAAATATAAGCTAATTTTAATAGGATATATTAGGAAAAAACTTAGCTTTTAAATAACGCTTAATAAAAAAACCTTTAAATAAGTTTAAAACACTTAAATTTTACGTTATAACTAAAGATATTAAACCGAAACTTATATATAAAATATTTAAAAAATATAAAAAGTTTAATAACTTATTTAATAAAAAACTAAATATAAAATTACTAATATATATAAGGTTTAATTACGAAATACTTTTAAAAAAAGGTACGGAATTATATTTTATATTTATTTACTTAATACGATTATAATATAAAAAAGTACTTAAAAAATACTTTAATAAAATGTTATTAAAAAAATAAATTAAAGAATCCATTTTACCCGTAAAATACCTAATATTCTTTATATTAAAAAAAAGTAAAAACGAAAAGTTTAAATAAAAGCCTTATATCGACTATTAAAAACTTAACGAAATTATAATTAAAAATAAATACCCTTTACTTTTAATTAAAAACCTGCGAAATAAATTATATAGCGTTAAATAGTTTATAACTTTAAACTTATTTAACGTATATAAGTTAATTAAAATTAAAAAAGGCGACGAATAAAAAATAATATTTCGTAATAAATACGGATATTTTAAATATTTAATTATACCTTTTAAATTTATTAATATATTTACGAACTTTTAAAATATAATTAATATAATATTATAAAACTTTTTAAATAAGTTTATAATAATCTATTTTAATAATATATTTATATTTTTAAATACGATTGAAAAATATAAATAATACGTTATAATAATATTTAAAAAATTATAAAAAATAAACCTTTTAATAAATTTAAAAAAGAATAAATTCTATTAGCGAAAAGTTATTTT
Source organism: Seiridium cupressi (assembly GCA_036674765.1). Taxonomy (NCBI): domain Eukaryota; kingdom Fungi; phylum Ascomycota; class Sordariomycetes; order Amphisphaeriales; family Sporocadaceae; genus Seiridium; species Seiridium cupressi. The sequence continues at coordinate 4,726 of JARVKI010000209.1, forward strand.
CGTAAAATACGTAATATTTTTAAAAGAAATCCGAATAAAAAATTCTAAAATAATAATAATTAAAAAATGGCTAACGCTTTAAAACGTTATAAACGTATAATCCTTTTTAAGATTAATAAACTATTATAAAATATTTATCCTTAGCTTTACAAAAATAAAAAGCTTTTTAACAAACTTAACTAAAAAAAACTTATTATTTTAATAAACTTATACCGAATAATAAGCATTTAAAAAAATTAAAAAGAAAATAATAAAAAAACCCGTTATAATTATAACCGATTTTAATAAAGAATTTAAGGTCGAAATTAACGTATTAAATTACGCGATCGGCGGTTAATTTAGTTAACGAAAAAACGATAAAAAGCTCTACTTAATCGCTTATTACTTTAAAAAGCTTAATAAGCTAAATTTTAACTATTAAATCCACGATAAAGAATTAATAATAATTATTAAAATATTTAAAAAATAAAAATATTACCTTAATAAAATAATATATTAAGTTAAAATTTATATTAATTATAAAAACTTAATATTATTTATTAATAATAAAGAATTTAATAAACGATAAATACGATAATTAAAATTTTTAATAGATTTTAACTTTATTATTATTTACCGAAAAAGGTTAAAAAATAAAAAAGCCGACGCGTTAAATTATAAATCGGACCACTTTTAAAAAGCGTTTAAAAAAACGTATATTATTTTTACGATTAACGAAAAAAGAAACTTTATACCGATTATAAACTTATATATTATTAACCGTATAATTATATAAAAAATATAAATCGAGAAAATTAGTAAAAGATATTAAAAAACAGAGGTTTTAATATATTAAAAGAAAATATACCTCTTTAAAAAATTTTAAAAAAAACTTATTAAAAAATATTATAAATTACTATTTAACGAATATATAAAAATCTTTAAAACTATTAAAAGAATTTAATAATAATTTAACTACAAAAACTTAAAATAATATATTTTTAAAGTTATTAAAAATTGCGACTTTTATAATAAAGCTAAAGTATTTTAATATAAACCGTATAAAAAGTTATAATTAATAACGCTATTTAATAAAACTTAAAAATCGGTCGTTATAAACTTTATTATTAAGTTATTACTATTAAAAAAACTAATAATAAACGTAAAATATAATAACATCCTTATTATTACGGAACGATTTATAAAATACGGGTATTTTATCTTATATAAAAAAGTAAGCGACGTTATGGAGTTCGTTTATATTATTTTTAAAATTATAATTAATTAATATAAGCTGTTAAACGAATTTATCTCCGATAAAAATAAGCTTTTTACGTTAAAATTCTAATAATCCTTTATATTATAATTAAAAATTAAATATAAATTATTTACGGCGTTTTACTTATAAATAAATAAATAAATAAAACGAATAAATTAAATATTTAAATAATACTTATAATATTACGTTAATTATAAATAAAATAATTAAGTATAATTATTATTAATTATGTAATTCGCTTATAATAACGCGATTAGCGAGCTTATTAAAATGTTATTATTTTACGCTAATTTTAGATATAACCTCGATATTATTAAAGAATTACTCTACGGCGAATAAGCGTTTAAAACCATTAAATACGTTAATAAACTCTAATTATTATAATAATCCTTATAATAAAAACTTTTATTCCTTTAATAATAAATAAAATAATATTATAATAAAAAAAAGATTAAAAAACTAACCTTCGCGAAAGGAGATAAAGTTTATTTATTACGTAAAAATATTAAAATAAAGCGACTTAGCGATAAACTCGATTTTAAGAAATTTAAACTATTTAAAATTAATAAAATTATTTTAAAAATTAATTTTAAACTATTATTATTAAAAATAATATAAAACTACTTTATTATATATATATTTTTATTTAAACTAGCGTTTAAAAACGTTAAAATTAATATTACGTTAAAAACCGAAGTAAATTAATAAAAATACAAAATAAAAAAAATATTAAAATATTATAAAAAAGGTAAAAACCTTTAATATTTAATTAAATAAAAAGATTACCTATTTAAGGAAAATATTTAAAACCTTAAAAAATATATTAAGGATTATATTACTTTTAAACGGTATTTCCGAAACCCGCGAAGAAGTTAAGACCAGAAGGTTTTGCTAGGCTAACGCCGCTCCAGTCGATTACGGCACCCGCAGACTGCGCGAGGTTCGCTTCCGCCGCCTCGGCAGCCTCCAGCTCCTTAATAAATTAGAACTCCCGTTACGCCATCTAAACCCCTTTTACGCGCGCCGCGGCCCGCATTTTCCTTAAACGAATAAAACGACCGATCGCCTTATTTATATTTTTGCGTATTTTTCGTTACGCCTTTTTTTATCTTTTTTAAAGCTTTAAAAAAAAGAATTTAGCGTCCGCTTTTATATGTTTAAAGCGACGATACTCTCGCAAAACGGCCTTTATAAAAGCCGCGGGAACGCCTGAACCGTCGCATTTCATACCTTTATCCGTATAAAACTTATAACTTTTTACTCTTTTTATTATTTTATAAGGAAGCTTTTTAAAAAAATATTAAAAATACGGTATAACTTTAAAAAAATATATTTTAAACGAAATAAAAAGGTTTACGCGACGGATAAAAAAAAATAAAAAGGTTTTTTTTTTTATTTAGCTTTTTAAATACGACCTAATATAATAAGTACGCATTATAAAAACGAAAATAAAAAAAGGAATTTACTAAATTAATAAAATAAGCAGATACGACCTACTTATAAGACTTTAAGCTTCGAGGGCTAAGCTTTAAAAAAAAAGACCTTAATATTATAAACGTAACCCGGTTAAAAGCACGGATTATAACTAATAAATAATAAATAAGTGCTTAATACCTTTAATTTAAAAGAATATTTATATTAATAATAATAAATATTATTATTTAATTAAACGGTAAGACTTTTAATTAAAAATGCTTAAAATTAATACGTTAAGTAAATATAAGTAAATATAAGTAAATAAAATTAATAAAAGAATAAACGGATATATAACTAAAAGGATTTTTTATATAAATAATTATTATTTTAATAATTAATTTAAATATTTATTTATTTATAAATAAAGTTTATTAAGCCTTAACGATTATATTTTTATTTAAAACTTAATATTTTTATTTTATATTACGTACTTTATTAATATAAACCTAACACTAGTGTATTATTTTAAAGTTTATCTTAACGATAATATATTCGTTATATATAAAGGCTTAAAAGGCCTTTTAAAATAACGGTAACGCGGCGATTAACCTTTAATATATTAAAGTTTTAATTCGAAGAAATAATAAAAGCGCGGCCGGGGGGATTAATAATAAAAGTAAAAGGGTTAACGTAAAATACGCGTTACGCTTTAATAATAACGGCGGCGGTAATACGCACCGTATTTTTATCGTTATCGTCGATAATTTTATCGGTTTTAATAACGGTGTAAATAATAACGGCGGCGGTATAAAAGGTTTAAATTAAATTAATAATATTTATATAACGTAAAAGTAATAAAAAGAAATTAATTAAAATATATATATAATTTTAACCCGCGTAATTTATATAATAAGCGTTAAATTTTAAAAAGTAATTAATATACGTAACGTATACGTAATAAAAACGTAATAAAATATTAATTAATTTAGTTATAATAACGGTAATTTTACTCGCGGGCGAAACGTTAAATATAAATACGGTATTAAGCTTTAAGCGTTTTAACGGCGCCGCGTTAAAGTTTAGCTTTTTTAACCTTTTTATAAACGCGATTAATACGCGTAGCGAGGGCGGGGCGCTTATAATTACTATTATTAAAAGGCGGAGGCGGGAAAAAAGCGTTAACGTTAGCGATAATAACAAATAATATCTATTTAAAATTAATATATACGTAATAATAATAAAAAAAAAGGTTTACCGTTAAAAAATAAAAAAATAATAATTATTATAAACGTTAATTACGCGATTACGCGTTATAAAAACGGTTATTTATTTAATAAAATAATAATTAATAATTAATAAACGCGACGTAATAATGTATTAAAAAAGCAGTTATTTATAATTAATAAAAATTTTTATTATTAAAAAAGGTTAATAATATTATAATATTATAATAAAGTAATTTAAAATTAAAAGGATTTTACCGTTTTTATTATAAAAAAAATAAAATAAAAATTATTATATAAACGAAATTTAAAAGTTTAATATATATAATAATTAATTATTTAAATTTCGATTATTTTTATTTAATATTTAAATTATAATTATTAATTATTATAATAACGCGAATAAATCTTTTACGTAATATAATTAATTATTATATTTATTATTAAAATTAATATAATTATAATATTACGAATAATTATTATTATAATTAAATTTTTAAAATAAAAACTTAAAAAAAAAAGAATTATATTAAATATAAATATAATAATTACGTTAATATAACGTATAAATAACGTAAAATTATTAATAAAAAATAAAATTTGGGTTAAAAGGATTAATATAATATTAATATAACGCTAACGTAATACTAAAATAATATTAAAATAGCGCCGTAAAGGTGCGGCGCTGGCTTAGCGCCTACGCCGCGGATATTAAGGGGCGGTAACCCATATTGGTTAAAGGGCAAAGATCAGTCTGTATCCTACCTATCTAGAAACTATTATCATCTTCGTGGCCTTTCATTCTGTTGCACAATCCATCTGACACATACGCCTGCATGTAAGATCGGCTTATCGGTCACTGTCTCAAAGCACGCTAGAAATCCAGACAAGAGATACTGTGGATCGAGGCAGCGCGACTGCCACCATATTCTAGTAAAACTGTAACTGGTCTATCAAATATTCTGCAAGCTCTTCACGTCTTCAACCCGACGAAGGCCACCGCTTGTCATCGAATACACGACATCAAACCTATCTAAGAAGCCAACCTTATGGGTTACACTAATCACGGTGTATTCTCTGAAAACGCGAAAGATGACCTCCTGCATCTTCTCCTCGGTCTCCGGGTCGACACTGGAAGTCACTTCATCGAGCAGGAGGACGCCGCCGCCGCCGCGCCCCTTCTCAATATCTTTAGGAGCTTTAGTCATCTGGTCCTTGTGCACCTTTCTAGCCACGGCGACAGCCAGACTTAGAAGTTGTTCCTGACCGTGACTTAGTACGTCCTTGGCAATTGCAGCATGCAAGCCGCCCATGGCATCCACGACGTCCTTCAAGCCAACTTCGGCAAGTGCAGTCGCGCATTGCTCATAGCTAAGCCTTCCGAATGGGTCCAGGAGGTCCTTGAATGACTCCTCGCCTGCCAAAAAGATTGTCTCCTGCGGGACTGCTATGGTTTTCTGCCGCAACGCTTCGCGGTCTAGTTGCTGAAGTTGGATGCCATCCAGGGTCACTTTGTCGGCTGTTTCTGGTGTGGGTCGAGCAGTCGCATGAGCAGCAGAAGCAGCGCTGACTTCCCACTGTTTGTCATTAGTACATGTATCAATAGTATTTCGTCCGCACGACTGAGCTGACAGTAATTACTTACCTTCCTGTTCTACCGACTATTGCTACCTTCTCCCTGGGTGGGATGCTAAGATGGACATCCCGAAGGGGCCAAGGGCTTATCGGAACTGTCTCCATAGCCTGCCGAGACTCCCTCAATGTCTATTAACCCAGAGCTGGGCCACTCATCTGGTGGCTGCCGCTCGTTTGCGTGTTTCTTCTCGGGGCTAATGCCTTCGAAGTCCTTGAGTCGTTTTACGGCACCAAGCGACGTTTCTAGCTGAACCCACGACCGCACGGTAGCGCATACTAGTTCGCTGAGTGTGATCAGGGATACCAGTCCAGCACCAACAAGTCCGGTGTGCGAGGACGAAGAGACGTGCGTGGCGAAGCAGGTCACTGCGACAGCTATGAGCCCAACTATGAAGTTGAGACTGAGCGAGAGCCATTGCTGGACGAGGTCAAGCAGATAGTCTGGTTGCAACGACTTGTCAAGAAGCAAGTCGTAGGATTGCTGATAGTGTCTGGTCCATTTGAAAGCCCGGATGGAGATTAATCCTGCCACAACTTCCTGGAATTTGGAGCTTCGGCATGTTAGCGTTTCACTTTCGGCGAGACTTATGTGCTCAACTTACTATAGAGGGCTTTTGGCTACGAGATCAAGTAGTCGGAGCTGCCTGGACGTCTTGAGATAGTAATTCTGGAGTATATACAAGACTCCGAAGATGAATGGATACCCGATAGCTACGTAGGGCGTTACAACAGCTACCACCACGAGTTGCCCAATCACGGTGAAGCCTGAAAGAAAAGTATTGGAAATTGCGAAAGTCAAATTGTTGTCCATCATACTCATGTCCTGCGAGAAGAGGTTTGTCGTGACACCCGAGTCTACACGGCTGAAGTAACTCAATGGCAGGCTAAACAGACGTCTTACGGCGCTGGCATGTAGGTGCGAGCCCCCTCGTCGGGACATGACCATCGTCGTACTAATGCAATACATGGCTAATACGATGATCCCAAAAACCTGGAATAGTGCATAAAGACCCAAGTAAAATGATTGAGACTCCGATGCAGGCCGATTGAATGTGTTTCTGCTCCAAAATCCGACCCACACAGTTCCGAAGCTCCATGCGAAGCCAAAGAGGGTGCCTGTCACAATGATGAGGATAAGAATGCCGGGACCGAGAGCGCGAAAGTACATAACATATACTTGACTGTCATGCTGACTCCTCAGACTTGTATTATCCAGCTTCTCGTCATCCGCCGTAGTGGAGGGTGTCTGGGCAGGTGATTCAGCCGTGAAGCCTTGTTCGTCATTTTCTGTCGCATCTGACCCACTTTGCTCAGAGGCATCGACTGTTGCAGTATCAGGAGGACCGCAACGCTGCATCGTGCCATCTTTTCCAAGGACTATGACTTGCTGCGCTAGAGGCAGGTACTTGCTAGAGTGCGTGCACCATATGACGGTCTTCTCTCGAAGGAAGCCTTGCTGACCAAACAAGCGTTGGACTACCTCATCGGCTGTTTTTGTGTCCAGACCACTAAGCGGATCGTCTAGGACGTAGAGATTGGCATCCAGGTACAGCGCACGAGCTAGTGCCACTCTCTGTTTCTGACCTCCGCTCAGGGCCATGCCCTTGCTCCCAATTCGGGTATTGTCTTTATCTGGAAATGTTGTGATATCCGCGTGAAGTAGTGCAGACCGAAGAACTGACTCATATCTTGGGCCGTCGAATAGCTCAGGTCCGGTGATGTTATCACGAACGGAAGCGTTCGTGAGAAAAGCGGTCTGATCACAGAAGCCTATCTTCTCTTGGCAAACTGCACCAAGTTTGACGCTCCCCTGGACAAATGGTACCTCCCCCAAAATACTCCTGCAGAGTGTTGACTTCCCAGATGCAACCGGCCCAGAGATGATGGACAGATAGGACTCAGGAAAGGTGAGATTCACATCGGAGAGCGTCCATATGCCTTCGTTCCATCCTAATCGTACATCTTTCAGTGAGATAGTCCTCATTGTTTCCTTTTCGTCGACGACGGAAGGAGTGGCGTAATTAGAATCTCGAATCTTTTGTGCAAGGAAGCCGTGAATTCTCTTGTGACTCGCTGTAGATGCTAGCATCATGGGGACTGTCTGGAATAGCTGAGACAGTGGGCTAGCAAGGAGCGTCAAATACGACAGAGAAGCATAGACCTGAGATGTATCGAGGGATTGCCCGATGTTTGTGACGGCGAATGTGATAACAGGAGCAAGGAGCATTGGGGCAAAAGCTACGCAGGTTGAAAACACTCCTAGCAGGCGAAATCTAGCCCCGGAATTCAGCTCGTTTTCGCGAAGACGTTGCACCAGATTTGCGATTTGCTCGCTCCTACCCGACAGCTTTACTTCTTTGATCTGTGTGATCATGCTAGAAGTAAGTTTAACGCGGTCTTGCGTCTTCGTTGACCAGTCACCTTGCCATTTGCCAGCATATTTGCCCGCGCCCGTCGTGAGGCCAACGCAGACGAGGACAACGATGATTGGCGCGACAAAAGCAGCACCGAGTTGTCTTTCCAAGAGCCATGCTGCAAGCGCGACCACCACCGTGTTTGCCCACAGCTCATGTACATTATGCAGTCCCCCGTATACACGATTGGTGTCCATGCTCATGATGGTCAATACAGAGTCATCGACAGTCGGAAGCTGAAGACTCTTCTCAAAGATTACGGCACCCAGTGCAACACGAAGTCTAGTCAGAACCCGGTAATGATAGTACCAATACATGGACGTGGACAAGGAAGCCCAGAGTAAATGAGAATACTAGCGCCGATAAGGCCCACTGCAGTACTTTTGTCGGATGTGCCGTCTTCTTGTAGAAAGCTTGTGAGCCTCTGAATGAAGAAGGGCTGACAGAATGAGAAGCCAATCAATAGCAGTCGCGGCGGAATTGAAGCCAGCAAAGACGACCCAGCCGCGCGTACAAGGCGAAATAGCAGGTTAAGGCTGCTTGGATCATCTTTCAAGGGCTTTTGCAGTTTTCTAAATCCAGGAAGTGGTCTTTCGGAGGAAATATGTTTGTCCAGCGGATACAGATCATCGGAATCGAGGACCTTCCGCGATCCCATGTAAATCAAGGGATTCAGCCAGTAAAGGAAGGCTAGGGAGAATATGCCACTGGTTTCCTCCGGGCTGATAGACCTCCGTGGTTGGGCATCTTTGAGCCAGCGTGGCTTTTGGGCCGCTTCTGCGGCAGCGATGGCTGTCTTTAACACCGTTTTGACAGTGAATATGACTGTGTAAGAATGCCCGCCAAATGCATCCAACCCACGACAAACAGGTTATGTTTCCCATCGCCACTCGGTAGACCATGGAGCTCCAGTCCCTCTTTCTCCCGGTCGAGGTACACTAAACCATTCTGATTGGGAAGACAATCCCAAGTGTCATTCACGACACCTGGGTCGATCTCGCGGAGCCGCTCAATCTTCTTGACTTCGTGAGGAAATCTCAAATTGTTCGGGCTCGGGTCGTTGGCTTGCCCTTGTAGTGCTAGAGCTATGGAAACCGCGAAGGCGACCGCTGCCAGCAAGGCGGTAATTGTAGTGATTAGTTTACTCTTTGGGGACCAGTAGTGTCTTCCCAGCGATGAAAGAGTTCCGTCATGATTGTATAGTGGTTCATTTGACCTACACTCTTCATCCAACGAGATATAGGAGAGATCTTGCTTTTCGGCCATGTTGTTGCTCTGTGATTGAGTTCAGTCGAGTTGCTCAAAGACTGAGTGGTCGGCTAGCTGATACTCTTCATGTACGGGTTCTGAATTCCCAGGCCACCGACTATGCAACCGGGAAAATAACGCCGCGCTCTCAAACAGTTGGGACCAACGCATACCTCCGGCGCGGCCCGCCGGCCAGGCCCTCGGGAGTGATACTATAACTAAGCAATAGATACTCTCAGCGGTACATGCAGCACATCCACTACAGCACAATAAAAGTCTGCTGACTTATCCCATCCCAGCGTTTTTTAAGCACCGTATTATATCGCAATATAAGATTATTAATTCGTTACTTAAATTAATTAAATTATATATTTTACTTATTAATATAATTTAAATTATTTATTAAATTATATAATTAAAAGTAATTTATTATTTTAATATTTTAATTATAAAAACGTAAATAAAATATAAATAATTTTAATTATTATTTTAATAAATTTATTATTATAATAATATAAATTATTATTAACATTTTTATTAAGTTTTTATTTTATTATTTTAATTATTTTTACGGTTTTATATATTAGTAATTTAATATATTATTATTATATAAAGAAAAAAAGAGAAAATTAAGTTTTAAATTAATATAACGGCTTTTTATAAATACCGTACCGTTAACGCTTTAATAGCGTTTAAATACCGTAATAATTATATAAATATAATAAATTATAATAATTATTTAATTTATTTAATATTTATATTAATTTTAAAAATATTAAATAATATTTTTATTTATTTAATATAAATTATAAAATTTATAATTATATATTTAAAATAAAGTTTATTTTAATATTATTTTAAATTTTTAATATATATATATAATAATATAATAATTATAATTATAATTATATTATTTAATTTTTATTTTATATTAAAAGTTTTAAAATAAATAATATTATTATAATATAATTTATTTTATTAATTTAATATAAAATAATAATATTAAACGAATAAAATATAAAATAAAAATAAATTATACTAAATTAAATTTTAAAAATATTTTTAATATAATATAAAAATATATTATAAATTTATTAAATAATAAATAAATAAAAATAAATATTTAATTATATTTTAATTAAAAAATAAAAAATAATTTATTATTTTATAATATATAAATAAAGTTAAATAAAATTATTTAAATTATATAAAGAATAATATAAATATAATTTAAACTTTTATTATTTTAATTTAATT